>VMDR010001491.1:86164-124513 GCA_007922815.1 Macrotus californicus | reverse complement strand
CGTGTTAGAAAACTGGATTTTCACATGAAAAAGTAAATGTGATTCTACCTCACAGAAACCAACATACATTCCAGATGGATTATACTTTTAAATGAAGGAAAACAAAATTTTCAAACTATCTGAAGAAAGGAGAATATTTTATTTTATAACCTCAGAACAGTCCAAAATTTATAAACAACACATTAAAAGGACAAATCAGCCCTGGCCAGGTAGGTCAGGTGGTTAGAGCCTCATCCTGACCTACCAAGGTTGTGGGTTCCATCCCCCATCGGGCACATAGAAGAATCAACCAATGAATGCATAAATAAGTGGAACAACAAAATCGATCTCTCTCTCTCACCCTAAAATCAGTTAAATTTTTAAAACACTAATTAAATAAATAAATAAAAGGACAAATCATGAAAAATAGTGAGCCATTTGAATACATCAAAATAGAAATACCTCACATGACAAAAGACACCACAAACCATGCTGTAATATGTGTGGCAAGCTGGGGGAGGATGAGTAACTAGAATACGTAACCAACTTTTACAAATCAAAAATCAGAAAAATAGAAAAGAGCACAGGATTTTAGTGTACTGGTTACAGAAAATGGCCAATGACGTTATGAAAAGATGTTCTATTTCACTTGGAATCAAGAACAGGGAAGAGTTGGTCACTGCACGGCCAGAAAATCGGAAGATGAGGCTGTCAGAAAATTGGAAGATCGAGCAGCACCACTCCAGCAGCGGGAACAGGAACTGTCACTCTGTGGTCCCTGCTCATCACGGCCTGAGGGCCCCAGAGCACGCAGTGGGTGGATTCCAACAGACTTACCGCCTCCTCACCTACCACCCTCTTGGACACCCTCGTGACCTGACAAACTTCCCTTTAGCCCCTCCATCCGTCCATTCCCAGGCAATTTTCTTCTCACCCCATGTTTTCCCACTTTTTCCTAACTTTGCTCATTAAGACCTCCAGCCAAGTCTTTTCTCCATTCTGAAGCCTCCCAGGCCTCCAATCTGCAGAAAAGTCTCAATTTCTAAACGGGGGTACATTATTACTTTTTAAGTTTTCACTTAATATGAACCTCATATTGACTGCTCCTATGATACTACATTATTTTATTTTATGTTATATCTAATCATTATATTTTTGTGTCCCAGCAATTTGACTCATATCAATTAGACAATCTCTTCTTTGGGTTGTTTTTTGGATTTACATTGCTTACCTGGAAAACGTTTATTGTGTGTTTGATTATGAACTGAACACTATGCATTACCTATTTCAAGCTTTTTGGACATTATCTAGTAGCTACTACTATTATCTTCATTTTAAAGGTGGAAAAAGAAAGCCAAGCTCAGAAAGGTTACTTAATTTTTCCAGCCACACAGGTAATATTCATTAGAGTTAGTGTTCAATCCATGTTATCTGGCTCCAGACCTTACTCCTTTTCACTGATATGAGAGAGAGACAAAAGATTCTGGGCAAATATTAGTAATAAAAGGTCCTATATAAGACTTTTGCATGAATGTTAATAGCTTCATTATTCACAACAGGCAAGAAATGGAAACAATCCAAGTGCCGATCATCGGATGAATGGATAACTAAAATGTGTCCCCCTACAATGGAACACGATTGGCAGTGAAAGGAACAAGAAAGACAGTGATGAATGCTGTAACACGTACCTCGTAGACAGGATGCTAAGTGAAAGAAGCCAGACACAAGTACCGTGTTTTATATACTCAGTACGGTGTGCGAGAGATCCAGAGTCCTGGCTCTCCCACCGACTGGCTGATATCTCAGGCAAACTACTTCAACTCTCTGTGGCTGTTTCATCATGTAAAGTGGACACAACGATGCCTCAGTTTTCAAGGAGAGGATTCAACTAAATAGACAATGCATGGATCAGTGACTAGAACAGAGTAAACATTCAGTCCAGGGCACTACATAAAGCGGTGAGGGAAGTGTCAAGGCCACTTACTGTAGACCTTAACATTGAGCAGCAACGCACCTTCAGTACAGCTCACACACCTGACGACCAGGTGGCTGGGGCCCAGGTGCCAGAGCTAGCACTTCTTTGCTCTGGAACTCTGGGCAAGTCGCATGACCTCGGGCGCTCTCACTGGGAACATGGAAACAACCATAGTAGCCACTCTGTAGTGCTCTTGTGAGGGTTAAACGAAATGATCTGCTACAGTGCTTAGCACAGTGCCCAGGACACAAAGAACACTGGTTCATTTTTATCCATCGTTACTGTTCTGGCCATCGGGTTTAGAGGGTGTAAAGGACAGGCAAGATAGAGTTTCCTGTTCTGATAAAATGCGTAATCCAATGAGCTGATTTTCGCAGCATTGCCACTGACCCTGAGTTATAAGTTACAAACCAGGCACCCTTCAGTGTCTCCCTTAGGAGCTTGCAAACACCTGGAGCGTGGGATGCACGTTTTCCATTTCTCCGCATCCCTGGCGGCCTGCACAGGGCCTGCCTGGGAAAGAGCAAGAGTGTATGACCCTCCAAAGGGCATTTTCAGTGCAGACCCATAGAAGCAAAGCCTCTATCTGCACACCATCCATAAAGCCACATTTGTATGTGGTTTGGACTAATTTGCACCTGAGCATCTCTGCTTCAGGTTATTCAGTTTGCATCCTTGTCAACCCGAGATCACAGCTTGCAAGGCAAAATAGAGCTTTGGGAATGTGGGGCTTGCGTGCCACTTCCACATTTGGACCTGCGGGGTTTTCACATTTCCCCTTCCATCTCCGTAGGAGGCAGGAAACTTGGCTCTAATTCTGATCCTGGTACTTCTGTGCTGGGTGACCTTAAGCAAGTACAAGTCAAAAAATCTTTAGTGGATGGCGAACAAATATCAACCCAAGTGGCCTCTCTAGTGGATTCATGGTGGTTACCTAGAACTCTGCACTCATTCACACATGTAAAAAAACATTTATTGAGCATCTACTATGTGCTAGAACTGTTCTAAGTACTAACAATAAAGCTGTGAACAGAAAGGACACAAATCCTGATCCTCACACAGCGTATATACAAGTGGATACCAAACAATAACCAAGATTAGGAAGTGATATATATCACTCATAGAGAGTAACAGGTGCACAGCAGAATGACTATAAAGCAGGAAATGGGACATAAAGTATGGAGGGGTGGGCAAACGACAGGGGCATTTTAGATAGGGTGACAGGGACAGCCTTGCTGGGAGTGTCTCTTCGCATCAGGGTCTCTCAGCCTCAGCCACACTGGCACCTGAGTGTCGGATGGACAGATAGTGCTTTGCTGAGAGAAGCTGTCCTGTGTCCTGGAGTGGGTCTGGCAGCCTCCCCAGCCCCAGCCCCTACCCACCAGCTGCCAATAGAACCAAAGCTGCCTCTAGACACTAAAGAATGTGCTCCAAATTGAGCACCCCTGGTTTAGAGAAAAAGCCTGAAGGATGGGAGAGAGAAAGCAACACAGAGATCTCGATGGAGCCTGGACAGGCACAGGAGGCAGAGGAGTGAACAAGACTGGCCCCAGCCCCCACCCACGGGTAGCTCACATCAAACCAGTATCCAGTCTACCTGTCCTTGAAAGAGGGCTTGTTCTGTTGAGGTGAGAAAACGGCAAGAGTCCCAGCCTGGAGGTTGGAAGGTTGTGATGCATCTAAGGACCTGGTGCTGGGAGCCAGGAGTGACAGGCAGAGAGGAGCCAGAGAGGAGCCAGAGAGGAAGGTGTGGGGTCTTGTCTCACAAGCCACAGAGACCTCACAAAAGGGTCTGAAGCAGGGAAATGCCACAATCAATTTAGTGCCCTAGGTTCCAAGGACCTTCTATGACGAAGAGGTCACACCTCCCACTCCTGAGTAGTGATGGGGCCCTGGCTGAATTCCTTCACCTTGGTTTTCTCATCTAGGAAAGTGGAGATGGAGACAGTAACAGTGACCACCTCATGGGTTTGTTACAAGGACCCGATGAAGCACTGTGTGCATCACACTTAGAATGGTGCCGGAGCACAGTGCAACCTTCGCAGGAACTTGTAGTCTTAATGGGTGGCACTCTTCTTAAACAAACATTTGCTATTTGTTGGTTTGTTTGTTGTAAAGTATATAGTGCACGCACAATATGATATTAGTTTCCAGTGCACAACATAGCGATTCGACATTTAAATACCTTACAATGTGATGACCACAATAAATCTGGTAATCCTCTGTCACCATTCAAAGTTATGATATTGTTATCGGTTTTCCTCTGCATTACATCCCCCGACTCATCTATGACTGGAAGTTTGTACCTCTTATTCCCCTTTACCGTTTCATCATCCCCTCGCACCCCCACCTCCGGCACCCACTACGTGGTCCCCTGTATTCGTTCATTTCTTCTCCATCTCTTGGAAGCTTCCCAACGCCTGGGCGGACTTTAGCCCGGGTTTAGCTTTCCTATCAGAGCTCCTTGACCCTGCCCTGACTCCTACCCGCTTCCCCGCCCCCAGGCCAGCACTGTCTCTGTTCCCAGGTCCCTGCATTTCTACTTCAATTGCACCACCTGGCTGCCAGCTCCTCCGCACACCTGGACTTTATATCCTCTCTCAGTAGTCTTTATCGGGGGCAAATATTGCCACTTGAAAACCAATGTCAAAGAGGTCTCCTTGCTTAAATACTTGAAGGTCTTACATTTGTATATGAACTGTCAGTCCTGTCTTGGGAACATGTGCTAAAACAATCAACTGTCACCATTGAGGGTCATCAAACCACACCCCCACCCACCTGGTGACAACATACTACTTCCATATAAGACTATAATGTCTCCGCAATTCCTCTGCCTGTGAACCTTTCTCCCTAGTTTGTGGTCCAGAGACTTCCTGCTAGTCAACACCAGCAGGAGCTTCCCTCTGCACCCCTCCCACCCCACGAACCCCACCACCCCACCGCTAGCAGCAGTAGCCCCATCCTGCAAACTTGGAATGCCGGTGTCTGCAGAGGACTTGGTTCTAAGCAGTGCCCCCTCCCCACCCAAGTCAAGGTCCTCTGGAGGGTGAGTGCAGCCCAGGAATGTCACCCACGGCACCTGTTTTGATCCTTGCACAAAGCCAGTGGCTTGAACAGCACAGGCGTTCTGCCTGCGAGGAAACCAAGGCTCAGAGAGGGTAAGCAATTTGCTGAAAGTTACCCAGGAGGCAAATAGCAAAATCATAAACTACACAAAAATCTTCTAACTTCCAGTGGCCATACTTCTGTTTTGAATAAAAATGTCATTTGCCAAAATTTTTTTTTAAGTTTAGGCTCAAAATATGCAAATTTTATAGATAGATAGAGATAGAGATATACAAAAACACTGCCTATATGGTCCTGAACTTATTGTGATCATCACAACAGTGAGGTAATAGTAACAAAACAAATAACACTGACTGAACATTTTCTCTGGGCCAGGTCATGCCTAAGTACTTCAAAAAACTATCTCATTTAATCTTGCCACAGTCCTATGAGATAGATGGTGCTGTTCCCAATTTACAGGAAGAAAGTAGGACTCAGAGAGGTTCGGTCATGTGACCAAGGCCACTCCATCAATATATGTCAAAGGCCACACTCAAATACAGGCCATTGTTATGGTTTGTTTTATGTGTCACCTGGGCCTGGCCAGAAGTGCCCAGATATTTGGTGAAATGTTATCAAGTATCTTTGGAAGGGAGGCTCTGGATGAGTTTGATGTTTAAATCGGTGGACTGAGCAAAGCAGACCGCTGTCCCTCAGCTGGGTGAGCTGCATCCCATCAACGGAAGACCCGAGCGGAACAAGAAGGCTGAGTGTGAGGGCACTCGGCCAGCCTTAGCCAGGCCCTCAGTCTTCCCCTGCCCTCCAACGGAACCTACAGCGTTGGCTCTCCCGGCTCTCAGGCCTTTTGACTTGGACTAGAACTACTTAACTAGTTCACTGGGGTCTCCAGTTTGCCAAGTCACCTTTCAGATCTTGTCAGCCCCGTCAGCCTCTATAACTGCGTGAGACAATTCCTTATAATAAATCTCTTCATTCATCTATCCCTATTGGTTCTGTTTCTCTGGAAAACCCTGACAAATACAGTGGTGTAGGCCTAAGCCTAGGATGTTACCATTCTCCGTATAAAGTACAAATAGGATTCCTTTCCCTCCAGGTGGAGAAGAAGCATTAATAATCAATAGTATGTTACAAGGGATTCACTAAAACATTTCACGAGATGCAATTTGTTTTATTCCAAAGTCTCAGAAGCAGCGTTTTCCTCACATACTTATAGTTTAGAAAAGCATACTACAGAGGGGACAGAGAGATGGCTTTGGATTTCCAGGAGCTTGGCATAGTACCTCTGACACATGGATGATCTTGGCCGAGTCATTTTACCTTTCTGAGGAGTTAAAACGTGGATCACTAACACCTATGTGGCCCAGGGTGCCATGAGGCTTAAACGAGATCAGGTATTGATTATTTATCATTTCATTCTTCCCCAAATCACAAACAAGCCAGCGAGCAAGGGTAATTGCTGGCTGCAGGAGCAATGCATCATGCAAAGTAGATACTGATTCTATGTAATCTGATTCTTGTCTAGTCATCTCAACTGAAGGCTAAAACTGATTCTGCAGTAATAAAGAGAATTATAATACATGATTGTAGAAGCTTGGAGAGCGATTCCAGCACAGAAGCAAGTGATTATACAGTGTAACAAATTAAAAACTCAAAAAAAAACGGAGGCGGAGGGGAGGAAACCGAAGACCACTCAAATCCCTCAAGAAACGCTATTTAATAAAGCAACTCTCTTTCCCGTAGAATTCCAATCAAGGAGCATTTTGGCCACATGGAAGCAATTAGAGACATCTATGATTTAATGAAAACGCAAAACCAAGGACAAACAAAACAACTGCGTAACAAGGGGCCGCGTCTCATATCTCCGCCACCAAGGGCCGGACACGGGGTGGCAGACAAGCGTGTAGCAGGGGCACACAGCTCAAACCACCAGAGCGTGGTCCCCACAAGTCAGGTCCTGCCTTGCCCTTTGCTAGAACGCAAAGAAAATGAAGCTGTCCACAAAACAAAGGCCAGGCACGAGCCGCACCAGGGAGGGAAGGCAGCCTCCACGAAGGCTGGCCACTCAGACCCGTGATCTCACGAGAAGAAAATGTGAGGTCTGGCGTCCCCTCTCTTTGGCTTTGGCGAAAACCTAGCCCCATTCCATATGCAGGATTTGATCATCCTGGGGCTCCCCCTTGCCAGCCATAAACATCAAGTGTGATTTTCACTTCAAACAACATTCCGCACCCCAGAAACACCTAAGTCGCTGTTTTCTGAAATGGAACTCTTCCAGC
Organism: Macrotus californicus; assembly: GCA_007922815.1. Lineage (NCBI taxonomy): Eukaryota > Metazoa > Chordata > Mammalia > Chiroptera > Phyllostomidae > Macrotus > Macrotus californicus. Next base: position 117,217 of record VMDR010001491.1, on the reverse strand, counting down.
TTCAGACAATGAAGAAGGCTACACATTTGTCTCCTGACATTGACCCCTACCTCTGGCCCCTGTGCCTTGCCCATCAGCTCTCTCTCTTCCCCAAACACCCTGCATTAACTCCTGCTTCCAAGGCTTGGTAGCTGCTGTTTCCTCCTCATGAAGGGCTTGTCCTCCAGATCTTCTAAGACTGGAATCCTCCTCATTATTTAGGCTGCAGTAGTATATTGAATCCTCAGCCCAAATCACACCTCCTGGAGAGTGGCCTTTCCCAGCTAAATGAGGAAACTCTGGTGAGTCTGCCCATTATTCTCTTTGATTTTCTTCTGAGCGCTTACTGCTGTCCAAAGCTACCTGCACTTGTTTGCTGGTTTATCCTGCCCCCATCTCCAACCTCTCCTCCAGATAATAAGCCCTGGATAGAAAGCAGACACGTTGACCTTTTATTTGTTTGCCACTGTGTTCCCAACTCCTAGTGTAGATCCTGGCACAGAACAGGCACTTAAGAACATCAATAGAATGAAAACATAAAATGGTGGGTGGCTTGGGCTTTCTGAGTCTTTGGAAAAACTGCTTTAGCCAAGAAGGATCTGGTTTTATTCATTCATTCTTTCAATACCTATTGTATGTTGCAGGAGCTGGGGATGCAGCAATGAATTAAACCTGGGTCCTTGCCCATGAGAAGTCAGAGTAGAGGAGGGAAGACCAAGAAGGACATAGCCTACTGCAGTGGAGGGGAGGTGAAGGATGTAGTAGGTACAAAGGAGGGGCTGGCACTCAACACCTGCTAAGGCTACCTGGCCTGAGTATGGAATTTGAGAGGTCCCCGCTGTCAAAGAGGTGAGTGTATTCATTTCCTGTGGCTGCTGTAACAAATCTCCACAAAGTGGTGCCTTAAAACAACAGACACTTATTCCCCCACAGTTCTGGGGTCTGAAGTCTGGAATCAAGGTGTCCGCAGAGTCGGTACCTCCTGAGGGTTGGGTGGAGGAGTCTGCTCCTTGCTTCTCTCTTGGCTCCCAGGGGTTGCTGACAATCCTTCACATCCCTTGGCTTGTAGCTGCATCCTCCAATCACAGGGCGCTCTCTCTATCTGCATTTGTCTCTGTCTCCATTTTCTCTTTTCAGGAGGACACTGAACAGTGGATTTGAACCCACCCTAATCCAGTATGCCCTTAACTCATGACATCTGCAAAGATCCTATTTCCAAATAAGATCACATTAGAAGATTCCAGGCTTTTTTGAGGGGAGGGTGGTAGGGTAGGGTGAGGGGGGACATACTACTCAAGCCAGTACAGTTGGTTACACCTTAGTCTTTGATTCTGAAAAATGTATTTATTTTCAGGAGCACCAGTTGTGGGATAGATTCTGTAGGACAGAATCTCACTCTCCACTGAACACATGGATTTGCCAAAGTGTGAGGTGTGACCCACAAACTTCTTTACCCCTGATCCCGTCCATCTACCGGAGGGAAGAGGAGCAAAGTAGGTCAGTGACTGGCTGCTGACTGTGCCTTCTCCCATTCAACCTCCCCAGACTAAGGGTTCCATCTCCCCCACTTTAGTGTTACTGTCTCACTCACAGACTGGTCTGGTTCCACCAAGGCAGCGGCGCAGCCCAGTGACGTGCTCCCTCTCGAAGGCAGTCTGCAGGAAGACTCATTCAGAGAAGCCGGCGAAACCACCACACGTCACAGCTCCTCTGTGTGGCCCAGGAAGCCCTGGCCTTGCCCCTCTGCTGCCCATCCTGGTTCTTCAGCTGGGTGCCCGATCTGCTGCTGCCTAGGCCCATTCCATTCTCCCCGGGATTCCTTCCAAGTCATAGTCTTAGGTCCTCAAAGACTATGGGGACCAGGGTTCCTGAAGCCCAAATACAGGGCCATAGTCATGGACACAGCCAACTGGGTCCCTCAATGGAGAGGACCTCAGCCAAGTCCAGGCAACACTGAACGGAGGCCCAGAGATGTTCAGGAAGCTCCACAAAGCGGGGCTCGGTGGAGAGATGACAGACATGGGAATCAAGATGCCCAGAGTCCAAATCCGAGCTCCAGTCTTGGCCAGACCTCTCACTGCAGATCCACAGCTTAACCTTCTCAGTGGCCATCGCCTGACTGATGTCAGTCCCTCCCCCAGAGGGTTAAAATATAGATGAAAATTTTTTCAAAATAATAATGCACGTAACATTGTTCAAGACACATGGAATGTGCTCAAGAAATGTGTTTTGAATTGTACTAAGAACACTGACATTCCCAACATAGAGCTAATACAGTTGTGAGAGGGAGAGAAAACCTCCTGGATTTGCTCCTGTGTTCCTTGTCTGCCTGCTGCTCCAGACCCTTGGCTGCAGGAGGGTACTGACCAAGTTCTTCCTGCTCTATCACAGTGCCTGGCAGAGGGCAATGCACGCAATGAAATCTGTCAAGAGGATAAATGAGTAACAGATATCCTGTTACAATAAATGGAGACACTGCTATGTTTTCATTATTTTAACTGTTAAAAGAAAAAGAAAGAGGATTGTGTATTTTGGAGAAGAAAATGGAAGAAGTCAAAATAATTTTAAATTTCATTTCTCCTAGTGGGATTATCATAGCAGGTTAAAAAGGGCAGGAACCTTGTACAAAATCTAGAATAAACATGCAAATGGTGCCTGAAATTTTTGGACATTTTATTGTCTTCATCACCAGAACTGAAAGGACAGTTAGGGGGGGGTGATGGAGAAATTAGCTTATGCTCTACACCCATTTCTCTTGACTACTCAGCATTAGGGCTGATTTACCACCTGTGTGTCCTAAATATTAGTCTCTTTCTTTTTTAAAAAAATGGCCTTCAGATAGCTGAAGACACAGCCATGGCCCCACGGCTCTTCCTCTTCTCCAAGCTAACCATCCCCGAGCTTTTCAACTCTTTCTCAAAGGACAGGGCTTCCCATTCTCTCATCACCCAAGATGGTGGAACGAAAGCCAAAGAGACATTTAACTTGCCACCCAGTCTCCTCTCTCTGTGGGTAACAGTGCAAGTGAAAGAAGACAGGCAGATAAACCCAGCCTCCTGTGCTTAGAAAGTGCATTCAGGTTTCCATAAAGCCATAGAAGGTTTCAGAGGACGCATTTGCTTTTAGACAGATTCTTAAATGAGAGTGATTTCAAGAAGATCAGCCATCCTGCGGTGTGCTTAGAGAAGGGAAGCGAACTGCATAACCGTTGCTCATCTGAGCCGCGGTGAGAACGCCTGCCAACAGCGGCCCAAGTTCAAATCCCCAGGCCACCTAAGCCAAGTTCTATGGAGAGACTCTCCCTTCCAGCTCAGCCCCCCACCCCCCACAGCTAGAAGCCAGACTAACTCATTGGTTCCATCCCGCTTCCCTGAAAAAGGGAACACAAAAAAGAAATAAAGCGAGCTTTGTGGAAACCGTGTATTTGTCCTAAAATTTCCCTCCTCTGAGTTACGGGGAAACGAGATTGGAGGCAGGAGCCTTGGCCTGGGAAGCAGGTTCAGTAGGTCTAATTTTAGAATGGGAAGGTCACTTGACATGAGCTAGTTCAAGCACCCTCATTTTCTATCTAAGGACAATGAAGTTCAGGCCACCTTCATGATATCGTTACCCGTGTGATCTTGAGAAAGTTGCTAAGACTTGCTGGCCTCAACTCCTTATCTGTAAAATGAAGATGATGGTAATATTATCCACCCTTAAACAGATGTGATGACTAAATTAAATGGGATAATTCACGTAATGTGCCTGACGGGGAGAAAATACTCCATAATGGCTACCTATTATTACTTTTCATTCAACAAATAGTAATGGGGCTTCTGCTAGGTCAAACATTGCTCCAGGTCATGAGGATACAGTAAGAAATGAGCTGAACACTGACCTTGTTTTTCTGCAGGCTTCTGGGGAGACAGACATTCGAACACATGTTCACAGACACCCTCGACTGCAGTTGGAGAACGGCTGGGGCTTTGGGTCACACACTAGGTGCTGGGAGACCTGGGACCAGAGCGCAGGTCAGCCGGCTTACAGATGTTTCATTTTCATGAGTGCTGCTGTCACTCCACCCCCCTCCTCACCCGTACCGCGATGGAGCTAGGTGAGATACAATGGCAGGTGTCATTAAGAGAGTCCCCTCTCACCCCTAATAAAAGGACCTGGGCTTACAGGTAGTCTCTGTTCAGGAAGTGTTTATTACCCACTCCAGTGAGTAGGTAGAAGAACAGGAGAAGGCAAAGGTGTGCTCAGAGGCAGAGCTGGATGTGCAGCCTCTAAAAACACTTCTGTCCTGATAGTACTGGAAACACGGCCACATAAAAACAGAGTCCTATTTCTCTACCTGGGCATGAAAGAAATCAACAGGCAAAGCCCACGACAATATCAAAGAGGCCAGAGCCTGAACAAACATTTCCTCACCATAATCCAATCACAAAGTGCCCGTGGCTCTCACTAAAATGGGTGCAAAACCACATTTTTTAAAAATCGTTGCCTTTAGAGCCTCACGGTGGAAAATGCTGAATTAGGAGGATTACTAGCAGACAGAGATATTCTTAAGGCCTTGTGTTTGGGCCAATGCTCATGACAATGATGGCTTAAGATCTGCCTTTTACCAGCCACTTGACATTATATTTTATCAGTACCGTTAACACTACATTACCTCCACTACAGGACTAATAATTTGGCCTGAGAATTAAACAAGATAATTAATGATGACGATGTTGATGAAAAATAGTGATAATAGTTACCATTCCCTGAACACTTTTTACATGTGCCAAGTACCAAGGCTAAATACTTTACACATGTGCCATTTAATCCCTCATCAATATTGTGGGACAAGTACTCTATTGTCCCGTTGTACAGAGGAAGACACTTGAGGCTTGGAGAGACGGGCACCTCACCCACACAGTCATGCTCTTACAACCCATTGCTGTTTTGCTAATTGGTTCTATTCCCCGGACCTCAGTTTGGGGACCTGAAAAATTATGTGGTTATGCAACAGCTGAAGCGACTTGTAAAAGCACCCATGATGCCAACTTCTAGACTTCCAGACCACCAGCCAGTACTTACAGGAAGACAGGAAGCCCCCTGTGTCTTTCCTATCTTCCAGTCTCAGAGGCTGGTCCCACGCCTGAAGGTCTCTGTCAATGACCTCAGGTTGTCCCTTTTTCCTTCCATCATAAGCAATGGCTCAGAATGCCACAATCACTGCAGAGGCAGAACTGGCACAAGTCTGTGTCAACCAAGATGTGTACCTTAAGCCACATCTGATCCTCCTCTGCACTGGTCAACAATTTGAACAAAACTTCCTATCCGGAAAAATAAAGTTCAAACTCCTCCGGATTCCATTCAAGGCTGCCTGGTGTCTAACGTTAACCTGCCATTTGGTAGCCCATCAATCTCTTTCTTTCTGACTTCTCCTAACAGTTCTGTCCGGGTCCTATTATGTACCCCTGTACTTCTGTACCTGTTTTCATTCTCCATAAAGAAGTGATAGAAAGCATCCACTTACTAGCACTAAAGTAGTGAAAGCTAAAGTTCTGGCTCTGGGTGTGCGCCCCTAAAATTTGTGTTGAAACCCCATGCCCACAGTGATGGCATCAGGAGGCGGGGTCATTGGATGATATTAGGTCATGAAGGTGGAGCTCTCATAAATGAAATTAGTGTCCCTTTAGAAGAGAACCTCTGAGGTCCCTAGCCCTTTTCTTCCATCTGCCACGTGGGGTTACAGTGAGGAGACGACATTCTGCAGCTGGGAGAGGGCTCTCACCAGAACCTGACCATGCTAGGAACTGATCTTAAACTTCCAGCCTCCAGAACTGTGAGAAATAAATCTCTGTTGTTTCTAAGCCACCCAATGTATGAGATTTTGTTAGCAGCCCAAATGGACCAAGATAATGGGCATTGCTTTATAATTGAGAAAAAGAGTTATTTTTCGGTTGTTCTTCATGGCACGGGAAGGTGCTTATTATATAACAGTGAACAAAAGAGGCATAATATAAAGTTGCACGCATAGATGTACAGGTCAGTTTAATGATCTGGTATTGTACAAATACATTTATATTTTAAAAAGCTCAGAAGAAATTACAGGTGACACAAAGAAAATGCCTGCTGGCTTGAGAAACATGGCATCGCTGAGTCCCAAAGATCCCAGGCCACCGTCACCCCAGTGCTCAGAAACAGCAGGGACAGAAAAAAGCAACTAACAATTCGATCCTTTCCCAACCACTTCCTAGGTCCCAGTTTCACCCCAGGCCGGTCAAGAACAGAAGAGGTCGAGGTCAAGTCCAGGGAGAACCCACTGTGCTCTGCTGAGACACCTGAGGGCTTTGTGGTGAGAACGGACGCACCGCCATAATGCACAGTTGAAACCGCCCATTCTGGCCGAAGGCGCTGTGCCAGCGCCACCTATGGCGGCTTCAATGGCAGGCAGATGCTGCATCGGACAAAAGCAGAGGAAACAATGTTCCAGAATGTTCTTGTGACAGTAAGTTCTACTCAAGCATGGGAAGTAGTTCCTGGGAAATACATGATGGATAAATAGGGCCGCGTGGAGAATACACAGACTGGCTGGTCTGCAAGTTCACACTTATTACAGGTTGCTCCCTCCCCCTCACCCCACACACCCACACCAGAGGAGAGAAGGACCTAGCTCCTCCATTTCTCAAAAAGTCCACTTTTCAGGGACTGTTCCTGGAATCTCATTAGGTAGTTTTGCTTATCCAGAAAGGTTACAAACTCTTATGACCCCAAACCAGCTTCATTTTTCTCCTCAAGTTTGGAAAGCAAAAACCCAAGGGACTCTCCCCAAAATGAATTATGCAGAGGATGTGATAAAATGAGATTCCACCTGCTGCTAAGGGACTTGCCTTGGAAAGATGTAATCAGATATTCATTTCCTGATATTAACAACCACTAAAAAGGAGCTCTGATTTCTGGAACAAATACCTTAAGAAGAAAGTTTGAACATACACATTTTAATTGAATTTCTTCCCAGCCAGAAGGTAACAGACCAAATCCAGCATCCATCAGGATCCACAGGTTTCTGTAACTCATCAGTCGGCCAATCTACTAGTAGGACTTATCTAAGTTCTCAATCCTTTTACCAACCACTCAAGTTTCCAGGGAGACTCATTAGCAGAGCTGGCCAGCGCTGGCACCGGCATCACAATCAACCACAGAACTTTTGAGCATCTGCTCTTCTACATGTTTATTTGTTTATTGTCTCTCTTACCCCAACTAGAATGTGAGCCAAAGAAGGCAGACGTCTACGTGCTGTGCCCACTGCTGCAACCCTGCAGTGCCTGGCACTTACGTGTCCCAACACATATTTGCTGACTGTTGTAGGGGAACAGACTATGCCCAAAATACGTCACTGCGGCATGAGGATTATTTTGAGCTGGAGACAACTGAGAAAAAGCAGATGAGAAAGCCCTCTGCTCTCCCTGTTTGCCTAAAAGCACGCATAATTTTGTAAAAGATGCCCCCCACCACCACCAGGAAGAACAGAAATTAACCACCAGGGACAACTCTAGACCCTATTATCCCAGAGATGACACCAAAGAAATCTACACGACAACCTTGCTCACCAGCTCTTATCTTCCATTAGTCCCTTATATATTTACCTTCCTACAACTTGCCACTCCTAGAAATTCAAGGTCCTTTTCCTTTGTCTTGTCACCACTCTACGGACTTTTGTCTGTTTGTTAAAATGCTGTATAAGCCCAAGTTCTAACTTCCTCTTTGAGTTACTCATCACTGAATGTTCCCTGTGCGCATGCACGATGAGCACGTCAATGAACTTGTCTTTGTTGTTCTCTGGCAAATCTGTTTGTGTCCGTCTGAAGTGTGGGCCCCAGCCAGAAAACCCACTTGGGTAGAAGGAAAAGGTTTGTCTACTCCCTTATACTCTGAGTCTCTCATGGACTTAGAAACTGAAGCCTGGGGAGGCAAATAGGCCCCACTAGGAACAAATTTTTAGTCTCCTTAGCTGGGTGGCAACATGAACACACATTTGCACAGAGAAATCATGGCAACACATTCTAAGGGCCAAATGGTTGGAGTAGACATGACGGGCTCAGGCCGAGGAATCATGCTGTCAGGACATAGGATGTTCTCCTATTGCTCTCCTGCCTCCCCATGTGTCGACCTGAGGCTGAGAACTGGGAACTCCTCAAAGGGTGGGGCCCTCCTGTCCTTGGGAAGCACACGTGTCTCACCAGAGACCAGAGGCCTTCCCTCCCCACACCAAAGTGGACCCTGAGACCTGCGGACTCTATGCCCAAGTCATTCATGAATGCACCCTGCACTGGCAGCATGATGTCCAGCACACCTGACTTCTCTCAGGTGTGCTGCCTCAGAAGCTGAGCTGTCTTAAGGGCCCTGGAAGGGAGGGGACCCATGGTTGATATTTAAATAAAGTAACAAAATGGAAATGAAAGTCTTCCCTGCAAAAAATGTTGAAATCATATTTTTAAGGTTGCTCCTAGGGGACAGAGGATGTAGCAGGTGCTGAAGAGGCCTTTATTCACTTCTTCTCTGTTTTATTCTATAAATGTGTAACAAATAGTTACCCTAAGTCAGGGATTATGCTAAGGGCTGGGGGACACACAGAAAACCATAATGACACAGACCTGCCTCAGAAACTGTGTAGCTGATAGAGAGAATACACAATGATAAATAGGTAATAAGAATAGGGCACAACAAGATCTATCATAAACAAAACATCAGGTGCTATAGTAGCAAAGTAAGGGCAAACCTGCTTTCAGCCCCAGTTTTGCCACCTGGAAGGCCTATGGCACTGACAAGTCACTTCCTATTGTCGAGCCTTGATCTGTCGCTCAAAAAGCAGGAAGCATTCTACTGCTTTGAAGGATTGCTCTAAAGATTCGGCACATTCCATGTATGAAGGACTCACTGAAGTGCACAGCCCACTGCAGGTGCTCGCTGTGCTGTAAATGTTGTCATTAGAAAGGGTGATGTCAAGATGCATATTCGGACTTGTTTCCCACTACTTAGGTTTGAATGACACTAAGCTTGGGATATGTGCATGTCACCGTTCTCCTTCTTCCACGATACAGAGATGTTCCGTCCACTGTGTCTGAGATGCGTTCCCCTATACAGTGGTGGGAGGGCATCACCACCCAGATGCTGTGTGGTGTCTGGCTTCAGGTAAGTTCCAAGAGTGTCCTCCATTGCCTTTCACCTACAGCAAGACTGGCTAAGGAGCTGTGTATTATCATCCAACTAATGTGACACTTCAGGATGCCGAGGGACAGCTGCAGAGGGACTTCAGGGGTGGCAATGAGGAGAGGGAAGGGGGTGCTCTATGTAATCTATTGTATGTCAGGTTCCCCCAGCTCAGACAACCCAAATAAACAAAATCCAAGTCAAAAAGAAAGTGCTTATTATGTTAATTCCTCAAATGCTGAGACTTCCTGTCCCTGGGAGACCTATAGGTGGGGTCTATCAGGGTGTCCAATCAGAAACCAGGAGACACCAAGGGGCACCTTAGATCCTAGACTTGTCTTCCCAAAACTGTAGGCCCCCAGGACACTTACGCCCAAAAGAGACACCCTGAACCAGCTTCCTCTCTGCTGGAATTCTACACTCAGCAGAGTGCCTGGCACAATAGCAGAAGCTAGAATGAATGAATGAGCGAACGAACGAATGACAAATAAGGGGGGAAATGGCTTGGGATATGGACTGTCTGTGGGTCACATGGCACTAACAGTGAATCCTGGGTAGGGCGGCTGTTATCTTGACACGTGTGGCAGTGAAGGGGCGCCACTGCACCATTAACTCCTTCTGGGTCGAGCTAGTGAGGAAGGGAGCAGCGGAGAAGCACAGCCATTACGCCAACAGCAGGGGGTCCCCAAAGCCTCCAGACCGGATTTCATTTTGGAATGCACTATATGATTTTTTTTTCTGCTGCTCCAGCAGCAGCAACAGCGGCAGTAGCAGATTTACTCTCCTAATTATGTTTGGCTTTGGTTAAATTAGTTTGCATTCCCTGTGCACACACTGGTTGGGGGAGGGGAGCAGGCAAGGGAAGGAAGGGACCTGAGAAGATGCAGAGAGGTGGAAAGAATCTGCTCTGAGAATGATGCGCACAGAACAATCCTTCAGGCATCAGGCGGATGGAGCTAATGCCTGGTGGTCCAGGGACCCCAAAGGGATGGAGAAAGAGGTGTTCCGCCTGAATCTTCTATTCATTCTTTCATTCATGCACTCATACCACAAATATTTATTGAGTGTTCCTGATGAGCTGGACATGGAACGAGGAGGTGGAGGAAACTGCAGGGAATTAGACAAGTAAATGCTCCCTGGTCTCATAAGCTAGCATCCCAGAAGTGGAGTGAGATAAGAAACAAGCAAAGAGAGGAGGAAAACTTTCAGATGCTATGAAATCCAAGTAACAGAGTAAATGAAAGGGATTGTCTGGGGGAAGTTTGTTACTTCATTTTCATGGGTAATGGTAGCCTCCAGCAGCAATAACAAACACAACACAACAACCATTCGTTCATCTACTCAGTGCTTCTTATATTCCAGACACTCTGCAAATGTCTCATTTAATTGTAACCAAACGCTATGAAATGGGCTCAGCGGTCACCACTGAGAGTTTTAGTTGTGCACTCGAGGCCAGGCAGCAGCTGACCTCAAATGCAATGTTGTCCCCTTATGCCTCTTTCAAAGTTCTACCATCAGTAACAGTGGCCAGCAAGTAAAGCACCCACTAAATACGTATAAACACGGAGTCCTTAAAATGACTTCAGTGTCAGGTCTCGCAGTGGCATTTTACAAACGGAGACCAGGAGAGCACAACGGGTCACCCCGGCAGGATAAAACCATTAAGGGGTGAAGGCAGGGCTCACACTCCGTTCTCTGTAACTCCACAGCCATGTTGCCTCCCCAGACATAATACAAAGCCATCTCACAGAATGAATACCTGTTCCTTGATAACCAGGTAGAAAGTTCCAGATGTAAGAATGCCCTGGATTTGCAGTTCGTAGTCTCTCTGGATGGTAGCACTGGACATGTTGGTCCTCTGAGCTGTCCGGTTCCTGGTAGCTTAGAGCTAAACTTAACACTCTTGCAAAGTCACTTTGGAGAAGGAGACAGCAAAAGAAAAATGCCCGGAACCCAAAGCAACATGGGAACTCCCGAAGGGCCTCTCGTTAAACTGCGGTGCCCTCCAGGGCGATGCCAAGGGCGAACACAGGCCTCGGCACCGTCTGTGGATAAGAGCTGTATCCGCCTCCACGCCGGCCTGTTCTTAGCATCCTTTCTGCTGTTGACTTCTATTTTCTACAAAAGCCCAACTGCCTGGCTCCAGAAATCTATTTACATAACTACCTGTCATTACCATCTGCTGGGTTCGCTCTCTCCCAGGACGGCCACGCCAATGTCTCCCACCACCGCCACAGTTAAGGGCATTTTAGAATTTCCATGATAAAACCTGTGTTTTGTGCCTTACCGTCTTGCTCGGTTTTCACATCTGTAGTGAACGCAAATCTGAAAGGAGGATTGTCAAATCAGGGTTTTAAAAAAAAAATGCCATTACAAATAGAAGCAGCCGCTTTTGATTCATAAACACTGTAATCTTCCCCAGGCCTTAGATACTTTTGACAACATCCAGATCAGAACCAATTTAATTTGAAAGATAGCTAATCAAGTAATTTGTTGTAGCACCTCTCTCGTTCCTGACGTTGCAGAGGGGGTTGGGAGCTGTACCGGGTAAAGCAGCCCTTTACTGAAGATTACCGAAGGACCCTTCAGCTGTCAGGAAGTGTGTACCTGACTCTCCAAAAACACAGTAACTTCTGCACATTCATTTCACCAGCCAACCAGGGCATTGCAGCGGGTCACACAGGTAAGACCCGAAGCTCCAAACATTTGTATGTGCAATATTGTCTCTTAAACGTATTCTTTTTTTTTAGAGACTTGACTAGGTGAATTCCAAAACTGGGTAAGAGTTGAACAACCTCAATCTTGATTCTGCGATGTTTTACATTCCCCACACCTTAACACAGACACACTTGCTGAGAAATACAATGGGTGTGGGTCTAAGAATTTTAACTGTTTTGAAATGATTATAGGAACCCTGAGTTTTTCATCCACTAAACTTTTACTGGGCAATTACTACAAGACAGGAATATATGCTACCCTTGGAACTTATGTTCTGGTAAGAACAACAGGACGGCCCACTGCCTTATAGACAGCAAATACTTACATCCCTACTATGCGCCAGGCCCTGTCCTAAGTGCTTTATAAATATTTAATCTTCATAACATCCCTACGACACAGGCACACTTTATTCTTTAAATTTGATCTGACTTGAGTCTTCGCCATGAGATTCTACTTCTCTCTATCATGTAGGAAAGAAATATGCTTCCCATCACACAGGAAAATTTGTTAAGACCTAGTTTGCATTCTGAAGCAGATGAAGAGTGTCTTGGAGTTGAAAACTGCCCCTGGTCTCCTAAGTCTCTTCCCCAGAACCAATTATCTAATTACTTCTTCCAAACAATGTTCTCATTTCATTTCAGAAGATGTGTCGTGATTACAGGGAAAGGACTGAGCCTGTAGACATTGCCCTGCCAACCTGGGCAGATAAATGCAGACACCTGGCATCCCTCCCAGCCATCCACAGCCCTGACCCCTTCCCTTGACTCTGGCCACCTCCAAAATTAAAACAGCTCTCTGCTCAGTGACTTGCAGGCAAGCATTTTGAAAACTCTTGTTAAGAAGTCCTAATCGGAGGAAGGAGAGAAAGAACGTTCGAATACATTCTATGAATGCACTGTGAATGTGTTTTCCTCTGCCTGTGGTACCCATAAGCATGGGTCCGGGGGTTATTTCTAATATAACCCCCAGTTCTACCCATACCCACTGTGTGACATTGAGCACGCTACCTAACTTCTCTGAGCTGTTGCCTTATAGGAAGTCCACTTCATAGATGATTATAAAAAGTAGATAAAATTAAATTATGTGAAATAATATAAATATAATGACCCACCACAGCCCCTTCATAAATAATGGGTCCCTCCTCACTTCTTCCTCCTTCCATGTAGGTTAACCTATTTTGCCTTCCCAGGGCAACCTGTCCTGTAAGAGTCACATAATAAATAACAGGTAAATGGTTAAAAAGAAAAAGACCCTCCCCACCCTGAAGTCCCAGGAGGGATATATTGTCCCTCTTGTATAGATTTGTTGGGCAGGGCTGATTCCCACCTGGGACACCCATTCTGTCCCACTTCGCTGCTTCTGAAAGCAGCTTCCATTGATTTTCTCACATATTTGCAAGGGAGGAAAATAGTTCCCTTGGTGCAGGAGGGTGAGGTCCTGATTTTCCCACTCCAGACGACAAGCCTTCCTTGTGTCCCATAGGAAAGGAGTTGAGCCCCAAAGGGACCACCCCCCACCCCAACCAAAGAGCATTGAAACAGGATTTCATATTATGTAAGTGGAGGTCAGAGGTGGCCATTTCCCTTGTACAGCTCAAGTATTTCTTTCCCAGACAAGGAAGCATCATTCTTAAATATGCTCAATAAAACCTATAGGTTTTTTTCAGCTGACAACAAAGGGGAGCAGCTGAAAACTGGCATATGTGTTTCTTTGCTGCCCGTTTCCTGGCCCTTGTGGTTTAGGAGATTACATGCAGCTCCTGCCTCCTGGGGCAAGAGCGGTATCAAAGCATCCTCGAACCAGGGCAGGATGATCCTGGTGACTTCAGAGCCTCGGTTCTGAATTTTCTGGCTTCCGTGGGCTTACATCAAATCCTCAGTGTTCCTTCAGGTGCTTAATTATACTTAGGAGGTGGAATTTCATTTGAAGTCCCAGCCATCAAGCCATCAGCTCCTAGGGTTGTCATTTTAAGCTTCTTATTTCTAATTACTTGGGTCTTTACCAAAGATGTATTTTTACTCAAGTTAAAGGGATTTTTGTCTTGTAAGCAGTCATTTGTACACACAAAAAGAAATGTTTTGTTCATGGAAATAAACACACCTGAATAGATCTAAATCCATCATGTAAATAATTCACAAATTATTACGAAAGGATTTGTAATTATTCCTATTAGTAACTTCTTTGCGCAGTCAAGTCACTCTGCTGCGGAACATACATGTTTTGGAGCAGGACTGTGCAGAGCACCAATCTGGATGCAGTGTGGTCAGAATCTGGACGTGGCATGGTGAGAGTCAGGACCATGGTGTTGTGAGAATCCGGACACGGCGTGGTGAGAATCCAGACATGGCATGGTGAGAATCCGGACGTGGCGTGGTGAGGATCTGGACCACGGTGTGGTGAGAACCACCACGTGGACTGGAGATTGATTGAGGGGGGCCAGAACCAAGTACAGCAAGAAGGCAATATGCCCATTTTACAGATGTCGAAGTTGAGGTCTTTGACTCTTCCTAAAATCACCAGAGAGATTAAAGCACTGGTCTGGGACCTGGGCCTCCTTTCCCAGCGTGCTCAGCAAAATCTTAGATTTAACACCTAAAGGCCATGCAGCTGCCATGCCTTCCAGTAAGTATTACCATATTCAAAATCCATTTGCATACTTCCAGAAGAAGGGTCTTGGCAAAGGGGAGAAGCAGTACTCTCTCTTGCCAGAAAAAAAACCCTTTGGAATCCACTAAAGACCATGCAGCCAAGAGCACACAGACCAAATGTATGGCCTCTGGTGGGTTAGGCAGTGTGGGGCCGACACCCTGGGGAACAGCGGGAATGGTCTGGCTGTAAACCCGTGGAAATGGCAGGGTGTTGCTGTACATCTTGAAGACACTTGGGCTGGCAGAAGGTGGGGGCCAGGAGGTGCTCTCCGCAGAAAGAGGCGTGACAACCTCTCCTGCAGCTCCTCCAAAGCCGTCACTTTGCCTTCAGTTTGCCCAACATATCTGTGAAAAATGCACATCTCATATTCTTACAACCTCCTTAATGCCCCTCTGCGTGTCCCGCCCTCCTTGCCTTCAAGATGTTGGCGAGGGTTTCAGAATGCTGAAGCAGATGTCCTGGGCGGGAGTTGTGGCTTTGCTACTAGGCTGTGTGTCATTGGGTCTGCTACCTAACTTCTCTGTGGTTCAGTCGCTGCATTGGTCAAATGTAAATATTTGGAGTATCTAACTAACTGGGTTGATAACATCAATAATTTTGAGTGCATATGAACAGCTTAAACACATACTAAGTGTTCAATAATGTTAGCTCTAATCAGGGCGACCCTTCTGAATAGTCAACCATTCTTTACTTCAGAGAAGTGGCAATTTCATATGGTTCAATCTCTTATTAAAGCCTCACTGAGTCCTTGTCTTTTCTTCTCTTGATTTAACTCAAGCATCACCCGCTCCTAGAAGCCTTCCGTGACACCCAGTCTGAGTTCATCCCTTCATATATTCATGTGCTCATTTACTCAACAGCACAGTATTGAGCACCACAACCAAGTGCAGAGCCCCAGGAATTAACAGTGAGCCAGGTTGCTACGGTCCTTCCCTCAAAGAGATTAAGTCCAGACAGAGAAGACAGTCAACCGAGGACTGACGTCAGTGGACTAAGAGCCTCTCTAAGCCAGTAGAGGGCGCTATGAAAAGACACTTGAAAACAGGATCGTCAGGAAGAGCAGAAGTTAAGGGCAGAAAAATCTTGGAACAAGAAACCTTTATTCAAAACCTGCAGAATGAGTAGGCATTGGTCAGATAAAGAAAAGTAGAAAGTCTGTTCTGTGAACATCTGGACCTTTCTGGGAAGGTGCAGGAGTGAGAGAGAGTCTGGGAAAGAGGATGTTGGGTATGGCTACCAAAAGAGAGAGGCTGTGGTGAGGGGCAGTTAAAGAGACCACAAGTAGCAGAGACTCAATCACAAAAGTCACTGAGAGAAGTCTGGGCAAGATTTAAGGAGGCATTCACTCTCAGGATCATACAAGCACAAGACTGCCCTTGAGAGCAAATGCCTCCTTAACATCTGCCCCTAGGCACCTGGCTCACCTCTCTCTAGTCCTATCCCTATTGGGCTTTATCCTGAGGCCACGAGGAAGCCCCTGAAGGGATGTGAAAAGCAGGGAGACACCTAGCAGCATTTTAGATTCTCACTTTGGCTCAGCTGGACTAACAGACTGGAGGGAAGCAAGGGAAGGATGGAAAGTTGGGATAGTTATCCAGGCAGTGGGGGCCCCTCATATGGGTCCCCAGAACATGCTGGCTGTCCCTCTAGCGTATCACTATGATATTGATGTCTGATCGCTCCTTTATTTGTTTACTTTCAACTGGACTCTGAGTCCCTTGAGAATAGGAACCTAGAAGTCTATCCTACTACCTGAACCTCCAAATTAGTACTGTACTTATTATAGAAATAGATAGTAAGTAGTAATTATTCTTATTATTTTTATTAATACCTGTTGAAATCCAGATACACAAATGGTATTGCTATGATACCAGGTGGTAAATTGATTCCATTGAATACTAATGTTCTGAGAAATGTTAAGCAACGTTTTGGCATTTGAGGGGAGGCCTATATTGAAAGAAGTCTGAGGAACATTTGATTAAAAACATTAAATGGGGTTACTATACATACATATATGCCGAAACTCTCTCTGCTGAGAGGACTTTAAAGCAGTGTGACACCCCAGTAGCAGTGCGCGTGCCCGTCACCCAGATTCTCCAACAGAAGGAACCAGAGATCCTTGCAAAAATGACAAATTCCAAAGCTGGGGCAGCAAATATGTAAGATGAGCCTGAGTACCTTGTACTGCTGGGAAGTAGGGAAGCACACACACACACACACAGATGCTGACTGAAAGAGCTCCTAGTGAGCAATGGTAGAACAGTTTGAATAAAAAGATTAAAAAACATAGTTTTGGTGCCAGATGGGTACTGGAAATATCGGGGGGGGGAACACTTTGTAAAGTATATGATTGTCTAACGACTATGCTGTACATTTTAAACTAATATACAATAACATTGAATATAAACTGTAATTGAAAAAATAAATAAAAAAAACCTTAGGACACTGCAGTATATTTTATACATTAAACTTATAGTTACTTTCAATACTGTTAATGATCCCACCTCTCTTATTGAGGCAATTAAAATAGAATATTACTCAATAAAATGAATAGCAATTATGGAAAAAAGGAAGATAAGATAGTATTGGATTGTAACCCAAAGTGTAAAACAAACATCCATGAATCCATTTGGACATAAATGAATAGTTGAATAAATAAGTGGGGGAGAAGAGACGAATCTCCCATGCAGAAGGATTACAAACAATTTATGTAGATAAACCTCTGCGAAAGGTGAAATTTAACTTTCCATCACTTAGGCATGGGCTATGTAGTGGCTTCTTTGCAAAGAATACGGTACAGAAAGAGGAAAAAAGTAATTTTGTGGTGGAGAAACCTGACCAATCAATGTCACTCCAGCCAGGTGATCAAGCTCAACATCATCACTAGTAAATCACGCTGATAACCTGTAGCATCGATTCGAGGCAGTGAGAACGGCACTCCGCGTCTATGGTCTTTCTCCCAAAAAGCAGTAGCGCCAGTCTACTATGAGAAAAACAACAGACGCACCAAAACTGAGGGATGTTCTGCTGAATACCTGGCCAGTACTCCTCAAAACTGTCGAGATTATTAAAAATAAGGGGAGTCTGAGAGATTGTCCCAGCCAAGAGAAGCCCAAGGAGACATGGTGACTCCATCTAATGTGGAATCTTGGCTGGAAGCCTGGGAACATTACATACAAACTGAAGCAATCTGGACAAAGTATGGACTTCGGCTAACAGTAATTCATTAAGATTGGATCACTGGAGGTGACAAATGCATCACTAACATAAGAACTTAACAACTGGGGGAATGCCACAGGGTACATGGGAATTCTCTGGACTATTTTTGACACTTTTATGTATATCTAAAATTATTTGAAAAATATTTTAAGTCTGTTTAAAAAAATTAAATGGGTGTCTTTATTCTCTGACTTCTCACATGCTCTAATATACTGAGATATGTTATGGATTTTTCCAAATTAACATGGCTAGGGAACTGAATAGCTGTTACATTCTCTTGGACCCTAGTGTTCTGTAGAATAGTTAGGAATAATAACAACTAAAAATTTTTAGAGAGGCTCTGAACATTGTGATTAGTTATGTGGTCCCATGAGCCAGACTGCCTGTTCATATAATAATATCAGCACTTAAAAGCTATACAGTCTTAGGCAATTTAATATAATTGTACCTCTGTTTCCTTAGCTGTAAAATGGGATTAATGTTACCTCTCCCACAGGGTTATTGTGAGAATTCAGTATGTTTATTCAGATGGCTGTGTGTTCAGTACATGGTAAATTGCTCAAGATAATACCTTCATTGTGACTTCTTGAGGGCTTTCTGTATGACATTTCTCTACAGAGCAAATATTATTATATAAGGCAGTAACCAGCTTCCTTATTTCTCTCTCAGAGAGAAATAAAAGAGTTAAGTAACTTGTCCTAGGTCTCACAGCTAGAGAACTACAGGATCAGGCTCCTCAGGGAGAAAGCTCAAGGCCGAGAGAAGCAGTAGGACCCTGGGTACCAAGCGTCGGCAAAGGGAGAACATTGCAAGAAATAAGAGAGAGAAACTAAAAACATGAGGACCAACTAATCGGCCTACTCTGCAATTTTACCAACACACTCCTTGTTACTAATTGCCATCTCTCAGAAAGTCCAATAGACAGACCACCTCTGCTAAAGCCATAAACACCCCAATCACCCCTCCCAACATCTCCAAAGGGTCAGTGCCCAGTGGACCCTTCTCTGCCCAGCATTGCCTGTAAGGACAGGATTTGGCCCTGAATGTCCAGTTCCCCCAGAACATGGAAGAGTCCCCGCACACTTGACTTCCCCGGCCTCTGGCCTGGGAAGCTGGACTCTGTCATGTGATGTCACCTCCAATCAAGCAACAGAGATTCTGGCATGCTTACTCATCCTAAAACTGGGGTTTTCATTTGTCAGCCAAATGCACGTTGAGGGAAAAGAAAAGAAATTCAATACAAAGCTGTCCAGTATGAATGATTAAACCCTATGAATAGCTAGAAGAACCAGAAATGGGAAAACCCCTAACACTCAACATGGCGCCTGAAGCACCCGCTGGCCTCAGGCAGACAGACACATGGCAACCTGAGGTCCTAGGGTGAGCTGCATGCAAATGGGGGATGAGCTGCTTCTCCAGAGCCAGGGAAGAGCCAGCCTGTGACACAGCTTACAGGCGCAGCTTCCTCTCCCATGACAAGCAAACACTCATCAAGCCCATCATCTATAAACATCGAGCGGGAGGCAGAAAATGGAAAATTCTCTCCACTGGCTGTTTCCCCTCCCTTCCCTCCTCTTCTCTCTCCTTTCCTTCCGGAATGCAGGTTTCTGCCAACTGGTAGCCTCTGCCCCAGTTTTGTACTCCCGTTGACCTGTTCCCTAACATCTACTGAGGATTTACGATTAAACAAAACACTGATCAAAACTTAGGAAAAGGTGCCTCTGGGTTTTTGAGTCTTCTCTTCTGGATTTTGAATACGACAGTCCATACCGCTTGCGTAACTCTCGGGACATAGGCAAGGTTTTCAGATACAATGCAGGTTGCTCAGTTAAATTTGAATTTCAGACAAACTAAGAGTAATTTGTAGCATAAGTAGGGCTCATGAAACATTTGAGACCTGCTTAAACAAAAAAGTGTTTGATATTTATCTGAAATTCCAATTTAACTGGGCAGCCTGTGGTACTATTTGTGTAATCTGATAGATTTCTTTTTTCAGTAGATTGCTTACTTCCAATGGTATCACACACTGATGGATGCCCGGTATAGGGACAAAGTGAAAGGAAAAGACAGAGGCCCAGAAGAGGATAGTGACTGGACTGTGGCAGGTCTGAAAGAGAAAGGCAAGGCTCAGACATGAATGCAGGCTTCCTGAACCCAAGACACATGTTTCTCTACTGTCAGGAAAAACTATAAAAAAAAAATTTGCCTATTTGAAATAGGCAAAAAAGATTCAAGAATTTCCTGTCCGGGATTATCTTGCCTTACGTTGTTCTGAGAGCTCTTCCCCAGCCCCAGAAATTGTAGAAACGGTAACAATGTAGAGGACGTTTGTATCCGTTGTGTAAGGTTATGGCTCTTTGGACAGACAAGCTTCTGCATCTCTCTATAAACTTATTTCAGCATTCCTCTAGTGCACATTACAAGATTCTTTATTTTACATTGTATTTAAAAATACACTTTGGCAGTTTGTCATCTTTTGGTGGACATTGAGCATAAAAGGGTGTCTAAGTGGACGTTGTTCCCAGGTCGTTGGCAGGGTGGGGTGGGTAGGGTGGGGGGTGCTAGACAGTCGTGAAATGGAATGGGTGGGATGCAGAGGAATAGAAGGGGCAGATACATTTCTAAAACATAGGTCTAATCATGGACTCCCTGTGGAAAATCCTCCCCAGACTTTGCATGCATGACACTGAGGACAAACCCAAATTCTCCATCTGGGGGACAGTGCTCCTTGTCCACCCAGGACTTGGCACCTTTTAGGATCCCTCTTCTACCCCTTCCAAGGGGCAGACTCCAGTTCTACCTTCTGCTCTCAGGCTGGTATAGATGGATGCCGATCCTATGGGCTCCCATGAGCCCCTTGGGCTTCACGAACCATAGCACTTTTCTCATTGCATTGCAATTACTGCCTAATTGTGTGCAGCCTGCATTAGACTGCACTTTGCGAGGGCAGGGCCCAAACTCGCTCTCGCTTGTTTACTTGTGCATTCCCAACCCCAGGCTGAGAGTGCGGGCTCACAGCGGGCCCCTCCCAAAAGTGTTGAATGAATAAATGGAACTGAGAGCATAATAGGATCTCTTATATGCATAAGAGAGGGACGCTAAGGAAATGAGAAATACGGGAAGGAAGGCAAGCGGACTCATACTACCTGTATTTTCTTAGAAAGACCCTTTCGGGGACAAGTCACTAAGCCACCTTCCTCCCCCCCCGGTACTGAAAGTCACTTTCAACCAGTGATTTCTTTCCATCTACCTAACAGATCTAATTATATTACCCAAGAGCACGGCATAGTAATTGTCATCGCTCTTCATATAAAACTGGATTATAAAACTGGAGAGAGCCTCCTAAAATCTCACAATGTTTATCGTCTTTCTAAAAAAAAAACAAAAAACCAGAAGTTCTCTATTTAAAAAAGAAGAGAGAAAATATATTTTTTTAACCCCACCTGTGCAAAATCTGGAACAAAAAAAAAACAATCCGTTAAGAAAAGGTACTTCCGGGAACAAGGCCGACTCCTAAATCCTTTCTGATGCGTTGCACCATCACAACCTTCAATTACCAATTAAAAGCTCCCAGAGAATTCCAGGACCCAGAGACTCCTCTCATTCCCCCAAGACAACCAGATTTCCAGCTCCCTCTCCAAAGTGCACTGGTTCTGAGGCTGTGGTTTCCATTTGCAGGAGCCCATCCCCTTACAGCCCACACAGGTAAATTAGCTAGATGGTGTTCACTGCAGAGCTGGGCCTCCGCTCGCAGTCAGGGTGGTGCTTACCTTCCCCACTCCACCGCCTGGTGCATCTCCACTGCGGTGCAAGCCGATTCCTCCTCACGGAGAAAGTGAGCTGAGATCAATATCGGCCCTGTCCCACCCATACCTCTCTTCTGACCAGGCCTAGCTGGCCACAGAGGGCCAGCAGCCACTGCTAAAAGCCTATGGTTCCTTTGTCCTCAACAGCTGTTGCTGCTTGTCCCCAATAAAAATGTGCAAAACCTTCTGGCAACAGAAATTCCAGACACAGAGGTAAAGGCCAGGCTGGAATCAGACTGGGAGTGTGAACCTTCCTCACCTCGGTGGGTGGCCCAAGGCTGGGGCTTGGGTGACCAGGAGAGAGCTGGGTGCATGCCCTGTGACCCATCTTGCTGGAGAGCCACATCCCACTAGGGCTCTGCTGCCAGCCTTTCAGGAAATAAGTTCGATCTGCTGGAAGAGACACACTCAGGTATGAGGAGGACTCCAGAAAAGAATAAGAGAGAAAGTAGACTGGCAGCTTACCCCTATGCCAAGCACGGGGCTAAACGCTTTATACGAGCCTCCTCTCTGCTCCTCGCTGGGCTTGTGTGGCGATGACTGCCTCCATTCCCATTTGAGCAATGAAGAAAACGACTCTTGAAGGTGTGACACGTCTGCAAGGTCTTCATAGCAGGATAGTGGCAGCGACAGAATTCAGACAAATCAAACGTCGGGGTCCAAACTCCTAACAATTAGGAGGGACTCGCTTGAAAATTAGGTGCTAGGGTTTTTATTTCTGCCATCTCACCGGCCTCCTGACAATACTCTGAGTACTTGACTCCCTCACACAAAATAAAGAGTGTAAGGAAATTGTCCTAGGCCACACAGCTGGGGAGCGAGGGGGTGGCTTTGGTAATGGGTTGGGCAGCGGCCCATGGAACTGCAGTGGGCGTGGTGGGGGAGGGGGGTACCAACTCTGGGATTTGTGGAAGAGGCTCTGAGTGCCAGTGTTAACTCCTGACCACCAGGGGCATTGACTTCAGGCGGTGGTTTTTAAGAGAAGAAGCCTGGAGGCTGAAACATGAAATAGGACACCATCCTCATGTTTCCCTGAGATTTCGCTGAGTCTTAGGACAGTCATCCGACCCAGAGGTCCCTTACCACTGGCTCTGAGAACAAACGTGTTCTGCATCTCACTGCTTAAAGGAAAGAGTTTATAGAGCTGCTGTCCTAGGGAGATGGCTTGAGGCAGCTATGACACCCGCTATGGACATTTCCTGTTGACCCAGTGCACTGGGGGGAAGCAGAAGTTATTTGTGCATGGGCACATTGGGAAAATGTCACTTTGTTTTGATTTAGAAATCACTGACCCCATTTTGTTGGTCCCTTCCATTGTTTACTCATCTTCTATCCTCTCTTTAGTTTTTTTAAATTTTTATGTATTGATTTTAGAGAGGGAGAAAGGGAGGGGGAGAGAGAGATAGGAACACCAATTTGTTGTTCCGTCTATTTAAGCATTCATTGGTTGATGACTCTTGTATGTGCCCTGACTAGTTCACACCCGCAACCTTGGCGTACCAGAAGGATGCTCTAACCAACTGAGCTATGTGGCCAGAGCCCTTTTTCAGTTTAAAAGTCCCCGAGCTTACATCAGGTCATTGACTCAAATGACTGAATTCATCAATATCTTAGGAATCAGGTAAATATTACTGGTCTTAATAACTTAGGAGGATGCTAGCTTTCCACGAAAGCTGCAATGTTAGAAACACTTTGTTAAGAATATGTGTTTGGGAAAGGAGAGCAAGTATAAATTTATGTCATTTAGGAAAAATGTTCAGAGTTCAGATTATGAAGGAGGGTTTGACCTTGGGACAAAGTTTGTTCTTATTTTAAAACTAAATCAAAGCAGCACACATGTTGCTAGGCCTGTGAACCCACCAAACTGTTAACAACTGAGGAGAAAGAAAGTGCATCTATCTCAGCTTCACACATAACCAGAAAGTTTCAACCACATAATCACAAGAAATAGAACAAAAGGACTAAGAATTGGGCTGGAGTAAGAAAATCTGAGTTATAGCTCTATCCTTATTTCTTTTCTTTTTGTTGCCTAACCTCCCTGTATCCTGATTTCCTCATCTGTAAAACGGAAATAATCATACTTATTTTAGGTTTGTTCAGGTAATAAATGAGGTACAGAGAGCAATTCATTTAGCACAGTTCTTAGCACACCATTGATGTAGATTTATTGAGATTGATGATAAATACTCATATGCTACTTTATTGTTTCATTTATACAATACAAGCAGTGGTGGGTCCTCAATGAAGTATGTTCCCAAGAAAGGGCAGTTCTAAAGCAGGAACACAAAGGTCAAATGACTACACTTGTCTTGCAGGTAAAGCACCGGCACCATCTGCCAAGTATAGCAGAGGCAGTGCTGGGAATTACCGAGGACCGTGACCCACTGCGGGTTCCAGTGGAAGACAGGGCTCCGCTACTCAGCTCCAGACAATGGTTGCCACGTGGGAGGAAAGCCAGGTGTTGGTGAGCTTTCTTTGTTTGTTTTATTTTGTTTGTTTGTTGCATACTCCATTTTCTGTGTCCTTTTTTCTCATTGTTTAGAAACAATCCAACTAGACTGTTAGTCAGCTCAGGCTACCCTACCAAAATACTATTACACTGGGTTGATTAACAGAAGTTCATTTTCTCATACTTCTGAAAGCTGGAAGTCCAAGGTCATGCATGGTCTGCTTCTGGGGACAGCCCTCTTCCTGGCTTGCAGGTGGTTGTTTTCCCACTGTGTCCTCACAGTTGGAGTGGGGACACCTCTCTGATATTTCTCCTATAAGGACACGAATTCTGTCATAAGGGCTTCACCACCATGACTTTATCCAACCCTAGTTACCTCCCAAAGGCCTCATCTCCAGATACCATTACATTGGGGTTAAGGCTTCAACGTACAAATTTGGGGAGTGCGGCGGCAAAAAGTCTATACCACTGTATTCAAATATTTTAAATGCTGGATAGACCAACAAAACTCACTCTGTATCAGGAAGTGTTTATCTGGTTCAAAATCATTGGTTTGTGACCAATTTGACCCACCAAGCTTCACCATATTTCATCACTTCAAAATCACAACACACACACACACTCATACTCACACTTTAGAAAATCTGTCAAATGCTTATGTAGGGGGTCCACCCTCTCCTGGGGAGGGAGGGACGGGAAATAATGTACAGAGTCATGAGCAGCCTGCTTGATTGGAGTGGAGGGGAAATCCTGGGTATGGTGAGGGATGAGGGGGGCTGCTGGGGACAGGGAGGGTTGAAGTCTGTGATCAGTTTGATTCAAGCCAGTTCAAGAGACAGTTGGGAACCACTGCCTAATTCTCAGGAGAGAAAGGGCTATGGTAGCAATTACAGTGACAGAAGACGATTCCTCTGACTGTGTGTGGAACCGACCACAGCAGGAAAAGCCTGCGGAGGGAAGAGGCAGGTGGAGCTCAGTGCCACATGGTATGCTTAGGGCTGTGCTGTGGGGGGACATTGCTCCGTGGCGGTGTTTGTGCTGATTTCTGGTGTGGGAATTGTCTTCCTGTGGCTCACACACTCTCCTCTGTCATTGTGCAGAGTCACAACCTCTGTGAAGATTTCAAGATGGTTATTATTGATATCATTCCACTCCTCAAACACTGATGATGTGATTGGTGTTATATAGCAACCCTCACCGGAAGCCTGTGTGCAAGGGAGGATGATCACCCACATATGCCAGGATAAGAGAATGAGTCTTAGTGAAGGAAAGCCACTTTCTGAACACCTCCAGGCTACACATTAACCCAGCCACGACTTGGACCCAATCTGTCTGATTTTAGTTCCTCAGCAGCCAGTTAATACCCTCCTTGCCCAAATTAGTCTCTCTGCACCTCTGGCTCAGGGAGAACACAGCTCCTACCTCTGCTGGAGCACCAACTGCATATAATTGCTACCCGAATCCATCTCTCTCTCTCTGTCTCTCTCTGTCTCTCTCTCTCTCTCCCTCTTTCTCTCTCCCCCCACCGCACTGAGGCTGTGCTGTCCTTGAGGACAAAGACCACAGCATCTTCATCTCTGTGCTTTCCATAGCTCAGTGCCTGGCCCATAATGGGCACATAAAACATGGCAGGTGAATGTATGAATGAATGCCCGTTGTGCTGGTCTGAGTTCAGTGTGGGGGACATTGGCCCTCTGGGAAGCTCCCCTGCCTTTAAAGGGCAGGACTGTCTCGGGGGGGATTTGGTTTCCACATATCTGAAAACTTCTCCTGCAGGAGGAATCAGGAGGGACGTCACTAGGAATCAGGAGGGACGGCTGGTAAGTATTCAATCTGAACTCTGGGTCCTCAAGGCCATGGAACGAACACCTGCAAGAATTTTGCACAACTTTTGGAAATTATAGCCACTGGGTGTACCGAGGAAGTGTCTCCAGCTCCTTCTGTCATCAGTTATGTCACCAGAGGTGAGCTTCTGACCGTCTCCTTGTCCCCACTTTCTCATGTGTGTGACAGCGCTACTAACAGGACCTGCCCCAGCATCACGTTGAAGATTAAATGAGTTAATACATGAAAAGTACACTTAAAATGTTGTACATATATGTTACCTATCACTAATATCATCCTATTTCAAATCTCCTTGGTAGAAAGAACCATGGATTGGGAGTTAAAACTGCTTTTCGGCCTGGATCAGTCCCATTTGGGGCTACATTGGTAAGTCTCTCCTACATGGGGCTGTGGCCCTGTTTTAAGCTATTGCCCCAGACATATAAACCTAAAATGTGTGTCATTTCATCATCCCATCTGTAGAATGGGTTGTAAATTCCTGTCCTGTGTACTTCACAAGGTTACAACAGAACGGGATTGTGCCTTAAAAAATGTTAACAGTTATGGTCTCAGTAGTAGTATATTCACAAGTAAAATATTTCAAGAGCCATATGGCCTTAATTAATCATGGATAATAACCAAAGCATCCTTCTCACCAGGAATAATGCTAGGTGCTCAAAATAGCCTGTGTACCAGGAAGAATCGGTGCGTCAGAACAAATACTGTGCCTTCTGCAGGGATCTTTCACTTGCTCCTTCCTTGCTTCACACGCCCCCTTTCTTCCTACCTTCTTACTATTCCAGCCTTGCCTAGAATAAATTTCCCTGAGGAATAGTAGCTATTGGTGACTCACAAAAGATCATTGGCTTCTTATAGCTAATGAGCTGTTTCATTTGCTACACTGCAGAAAACTCTCCAGATCTTCGTTCTCATGCTCATGGCCAAGTGAGCTGTTGGGAAACAAACCCCGCCCCATTGGTGTAAATGCTGTGTTTCCAGAAACAATGGCTAAAAACTGAGACAAAGATCAGATTCCTCTTTCCCCACATCCATTCTTGGTTCACCTGTGTCCTTCCAAGTAATCATTTGTCTGTCAGCCCACATGTGAGAAACTGACAAAGACTTTAACTCATGACCAAAAACCAGAAGACTGCTTAGAAGGGCATCTCCCATCAACGGGGAACTTTCCTCTTGTATTTAAATATTTCAGTTCACCTCCAAAGGTGAAGGCAGGCTTTCTCCAAGGCATTTTATCTTCTCCCAATTCCATATGGCAAGGGAATTTCCATGCTTAAAAAAAATATTAGAGAACAGAAGAACAGATATCTTTTAACAATCAATGTAGTTTGTATAATCATTTAAAGAAGATAAATAAAGAGAAAGATTAAGAAGGAAGAGGGAAGAAAAGAAGAGGGAAGGAAGGAAGGAAGGAAGGAAGGAAGGAAGGAAGGAAGGAAAACAAAAGACCCCCTCAACAATCCTGAAGTTAGCAGATATCTCTTTCTCTAGATGTGCCCCTCTGGAAAACTCCGGGGTCTTTAATTACAGCAAAATGCCAACAGAAACTTCTCTTTGTCTTTGGATCTCAAATGCGACTCTGGATAGAGCTCCCCAAGAGAACGATAGATATAATTTTATTAGTTTCAGCAAGACACAGACATGGCTGCTCAGCAAAGATTTTTATAAGAGGCAGAGAGAAGGCAGCTAGCAAGAAAGCCCTGAGACAAACAGAATGGCAGGCAGATTTTATTAATGACCAGTGGAGCCCGGAAGCCTGAAAGTTTAGTGCAGTCTCTTTGGAGGTTGTATTTTTTTTTTTAAAGAGAGAGAAAACATGAGATGTTTATGAACTCTTTACTTTTCAGGACCCCTTCAAACTGCTTAATTGCTGCTGATAACAGAACTTTCAAAGGAGAGGCCTAAGAGACAGTTTTGATGTAGCGAATTTTAGGCCAAAAGTTAGGGTCCATAGAAGCCCATAGAAATAAAGGTTATCGTTATTTAGGGGGTATTACCAGTGAGGTTAGTAATGAAACGAAAACCTGCATAAATTCTGCTATCTGAGAGCAGGTGGACTGTCTGCCCCATTTGCTAACAAACTTTGCGAAGTATCAGGACAGCGTCTTTTCCAGATCTGTATTCCACGCACTTAACACCACAGCAAATGTCTGTGTCCCTTGCACGAGGTGGGACTGTCACTGGGAGGTGGCCAACCGAAGACTACATTGACAAATCCTTTTTTGCTCTTGTGGCCCTGTTTTCAGTTCATAGACTCTAAGCCTACTCAATGCGTCATTTCTCAATGAAGGTTTTAAGAAGTGGGTGCATTTCTGTTTCTCTCTTCCCTTTTTCTACTTTCTCAGGCTGAACTAAGATCATGCAGACACTCGGAGATGTCAGAGCCACAGATGGAGGGGGCTTGTGTCCCTGAATCAGGATGGAGAGGACAATGACCCACATATTCCATGGCAGAGACTGTCACTGTGAGATGTGTTTGTTACAGCAGCGCTCCTTATCTTAACCAACACCCTGTTGTTGTCTAGGAACTTAAATTGTCCGTCTTTTTACTTAGCATGAAGGTTCAAGTCAGCTCGTATAATAAAACATGTAAAGCAAACCTGTTCAACAGACAGGTGCCTTTAAGTACATTAAGTGCCTTTGCTTAAAGCTGTCTAAAAATAAGGGGAGGAAGGGCTGGGAAGGGCTCAAGCGCTCTTTGACAAAGAGAGGAGTTGAAGATCAGGCAGACACAGGCAAACTGACTATGCATTGAGATCTGTGACCTCCCCCACTTCACTTTTAAAGGTGGCGGCATCACCGTCACCGGAACTATCAGTGAGTAGGTCTCTCTCCCTCGGAAGGGATTTACCAACATCCTTTGAGCAAAGGACTTCAATCGAGGTAAGCGCCTGTGGGCAGTGACTACAAGATTTGCACCTAAAGCACGCCAGTCCCAGTTCTCCTGCTTTGGGAAACGATCTTAAACCTCGGCTGGCCTGTCAGAAAGAGGCCTACATGGGAATCGCTGATAAACTGGTATTGATTTTCACAGATCACCCTCATCAAAAGGATTTATTGATGTGCCAATGCGTGTTGTCGAGAGGATCATAGCACGGTGGCTTTGAAGGATTTATAAGAAATCTATGGGCTTTAATACACTCGGAGGTAAATAACTAGCCCGTGCTGCACTCATTGATTCTTGTCATGTGGTCAATGCAATCTTTAGCCCACTAATTGTCAGTATTGACAAACAGTTCATGAACTAAATGAGCAGCTGGACATCCGCTCTGGCTGGAACTTTTCCAAATGACGTTTGCCTCACTGTTCTCTGCCTAATGTTCATGGAACAGCCTTGCAGGTAATCGGCTCCAGGGAGAGGCAAACGCATGGAAATTAATTCTTCCTGACTGTCAGTTGTCACTCTAAGAAAGGTGGGGAAGGAGGGAGAGAGTGTGGCTGCCATGCACAAAGCTGGAACCCAGGTCTGTGACCCAAGTACAGTGACATCCCTCAAGGAACCTCTCAAATGCCTCTTCCTAGGGCAAACCTTCCAAAAATCACACCACAGACGGGGTTCCTGCCACTGCTAATGATGTACCCAAGCAACTCATCATACAATGTCTTTGTTGAACTTTGTCTACTTATCTATTTACGTGGAACGTATCTATTGTGTTATGACTAAATCTTAGCCTTTCAATTGTATATGAGCTTTTAAAATTTGGGAGGAAGATACAGGATTTCATTATGAATCTCATTGAGAAGATAATAAAGCTATTAATAATCTCCCTGGGAAGATTTACCAGCAAACTTGAAAAAGGTTTCCAGGGGGGTCACACAAGGTCTAGGGAGTCCCCGAACTCCCATAACAGATGCAATCAAACCCACATTCAAATTCCAGCCCACTACCTCCCAGATATCTGATCTCAAATAAGTTTCTTAACCTGTCACTCTACCCACCGTTCATGCAAGTACAATCAGTCACAGCACAGGTGTGTGGACTGATCTATAGATATATTTTGCATAGTATCTATTCTAAAAAATCTTCAGCATCATTCAAGATTTGTGAGTTCATTTCTTCTTTGGTGATGCAAACACTTGTTGAGCACTTGCTATGTCCCAAAGTCAATCCATCCAGATCGAAAGCGCCTTGCTTATCCTAGTTGCTCAGTTAATGCTTTTTAATGGATTGATTAGAATCCTCACCACTGAATCGAACAGTCTTTAGATCATTCCACTACATTGTTTTAATCAAGCATGCAAATAAATGTTCCTGCTGACTAAACTTTCTAATACTATATTATGAGCCTCCATTGTACACTCATTAAACGTGAAATGAATCTTTTAGCACAAGGACTTTTACCAGACTGTATTTTCTATAACGATTACCCAATCTATTAGTACTCTGGAATTGTATCATAATTTAAACACAGTTTATCCATCCCAAAATATACACTTGCTCCATCTTAAATATATACATGTAATTAAACAGATTAACCGTTTTCTTCATATTATAACACACCAACTCAGACCTAGGTCTGCTGTAAACCATTTTGCTCTCTGTCGGGGAAGAGGGCTATGAAAATGCAACGAAATACAGGTCAAAAGAGTGAGACCGGTGTGGGCACAGGTACACCTGATCTTTCACAGCGTTTTTAAACTTGCAAGACTAATACAAAGAATGTTACATGCAGACTGGTGCAGCCACTGTGGAGAGCAGTGTGGAGGCACCTCAAGAAATTAAAAATGGAGCTGCCTTCTGACCCAGCAATCCCTCTTCTGGGACTATATCCGAAGGAACCCAAAACACAAATTTGAAAGAACGTGAGCGCCCTGATGTTCATTGCAGCTTTGTTTGTAATCCCCAAGATATGGAAGCAGCCCAAATGTCCATCAGTAGATGAGTCGATAAAACGACTATGGAACATTTACACAATGGAATACTACTCAGCCCTAAAAAAGAACAAAATTTTACCCTTTATGACAGATGGATGGCCCTGGAGAACATTATGCTAAGTGAAATAAGCCAATCAGAGAAAGACAATTACCATGTCATCTCACTCATGTGTGGAATCTAATGAACAAACTGAAGTAACCACACAGAGACAGACTCATACACAGCAGGATGACAGCTAATGTGGGGGGTTGGGTGGGGGAGGAACTGAGCAGAAAGGAAAAAGGACTCATGGACACGGACAGCAGTATGGTGATTGCAGGCGGCGCAGGGAGTAT
>VMDR010001491.1:0-86064 GCA_007922815.1 Macrotus californicus | reverse complement strand
TTTTTTTCTAAACTCCCAATCTTGCCCCATCTTGCCTTCCTCTTTATTTTACTAATAGGGAAACTTGGGATTAGCACAAATACTCTTAAACTTTATCACCTGGATACAGTCTTCTGTCCCATCTTTTATAATTTCTCAGCATATTTTCTGATAATCGAGGTTTAGCACATTAGCATTAGCCAAGGCATAGATCCCCTGTGTCTACAGATAATGGCTGATACTCCACTGTCAGAGATGTAGCTTCTTAAGGAAGTGATATCTTGTCTTATCTCACAAATGTCTCCAGTGTCCAATTATCACCAGCCATTTGGGTGAGTGACAAGATATCAAGGGGAAACTCTTTCCAGATCACTTTCTCTCCCTCTCTCTGCTCCTTTTTCTCTTAACACAGGAAGGGCTCCTTATAATGATCTAAGAAGAATGGGCATTAACTCTGGGGTTGCAGTTTAACTCTTAACATAGGATCCCTTGTTTTGTTCCCCAGATCCAAAATTCGTCCTCTGCCCACCAGGAGAACTACAAGTGTGCTTTGACCAGGATTTAATCTCTTGCATCCCTAGAGCTCTGACCTTCAAGGGGAAACAATTTAAAATGATAAATACTTAAGATTGGAATCAATATATATATATATATATTTATAAAATTAGGAGGAAAAAACTTAAGAGTGACTTCTGAAATCTTTGGCTTTGAAAAGAAGCTGATTGTGAGCTAGGATTAGGAAAATTAATTAGCCCTAGCTGGGTAGCTCAGTTAGAGCATCATCCCAATACACCAAAGTTGCCAGTTCAATCCCAGTCAGGGCACATACAAGAATCAGCCAATGATGCATAAATTAGTGGAAAAAAAATTGGTGTTTCTTTCTCTCTCTCTGTCTCTCTCTGTCTCTCTCTCTCTCTCTCTCTCTGTCTCTCTCTCTCCTTCTGTTTCTCTCTCTTTCCCTGCCCCTCTCTCTCTAAAATCAATAACTTTTTTAAAAAGCTTTAAAAAAAGGATGAATTAAAGAGGACAGCATAAAATACTACAATATTTCATATTTCATTATTATGAAAATGCACAATAATTGCATTCACCAGACGCTTTCTTCCAACAAACACTAAATATTATGCCAACATTTCCTCATTAATCTTCTTCATACTCTTGCAAGATGGTTAAGAAACAAAATTCACATTCAACTTTTGCCAATGGGATAGAGAGTATAAAATGAGATGTTGATAACAAATACTTTGGATTCTTTGGTGTGCCTCAGTTTACTCATTTGTATGAGAATATTCATAGTACTTGAGCTAAGGGTCACTGTGCAGAGGAAATTGAGTTAGGACTCAGAAAGAAGTGTCGATGTGACCCGACACATGATGGGCACAGGAAATGCGAGGAGATATTATTGTCACTGTTAGAACGCATGATGCCAGTAAGAGAAGGTCACCTTGACATCCCCTCTGGAACCTCAACTCTCCAGAGGGGAGTAAGCCTCTGTTGCATTCAGCAAGCACCCACTGACCAATGGTGCTGCCGGCACCCCATGCTGTCCACTGGTCCCCAACTCTTCCAAGCCTGATTCTCAGCCCCTTCCGCCCCTCCTCTGAGCAACCCTGCCATCCTCCAATGAATTACCTTCTTACGTAGACAAGAGTCTCATTCTGTTTCCTGCAACTTAAGAGTTCAAGCTGATGCAACACTGCTATTCCTGTTTCTTAT
This sequence comes from Macrotus californicus, assembly GCA_007922815.1. Classification (NCBI taxonomy): domain Eukaryota; kingdom Metazoa; phylum Chordata; class Mammalia; order Chiroptera; family Phyllostomidae; genus Macrotus; species Macrotus californicus. The sequence goes on along the minus strand of VMDR010001491.1, from coordinate 84,369 downwards.
CCATTGAATCAATAGACACCCTGAGAATTTATGAAGTGCCAGCTGCCATGCGAGGAATTATGGTTTAAAATATAACCAGATGGCTCTGGCCTGGTGGCTCAGTTGGTGAGAATGTTGTCCCGTTTACCAAATCTCAGGGCACATACCTAGGTTGTGGGTTTGATCCCCAGTCAGGGTGTGTACCAGAGGCAACTGATGTTTCTCTCTCTCTCTCTCTTTCTCTCTCTTTAAAATCAATAAACATATCCTCAAGTAAGGATTAAAAAATGTAATCAGAATGAAAAATATGTAAGCACTTAAGAGAGTTAAATTGGGGGAAAATATACAAGTATACACGAAATATGCATACACATACATGAAAGAAATGATGGGCATCAGAAAACAGGCAGATCAGAGCTAACCGGAGAGAGAACAAAAGCTTCCTGCAGAAGGTGGGGCTCCATCTGGGTCTCCATGGGATTTGCAACCCATTCGAGCATGCAGAATCTAATAATGGGAAGAAAAAACTTTGGTGCTCCATTCAAAAGCAAATTTATTTTCCTTCTAAGAAGCAGCGACTGATTTATGAAGAAGAAGAGCATTTGGGGAAATACAATTCTATATGTTCAGAACATTCAAATGTACGACTTAGCAATTGTTCACATCCAGCCTAAACATTATCACAGAGTAGAAGAACATGAACTTTAATAAACATTTTTAATTGCAAGTCCAAAGCAAAGTGCTGTGTTTTTCAATGCATTCATCAGATTTACCACTGATATGACAGTGTATAATCCCGCTGGGTTTAGAGGCAGGTTTTCTGACTGAAACTCTAATAATGCTGTGTGGCTTTGTACCCGGGCTAGACCAAGTACTGCAGATTCCAAAATCACCTCTCCACCATCCCCAGCCACAAGTGACGTCACTAGGAAGTGAGGATGCAGAGAGAAACCTTTAATTACCTCTCTTGGATTCAAAAGGGTTTACACTGTCCAAAATATTCTACTGGGATCGGAAGTATGCCTGGATTTTTCTTGACATTAAATAAATTTAAAATATTTCTAGCTGAGGTTATATGGTATGTATTAAAATCTAGTACCCCTTCCAACAAATTTCTCCCAAAGCCTGTTTTGTAAGATCCTCCTACCACAGGGCCTTGTGCAGGCTGTAGGTGCTGTCTAAACAGCCCTCCCCACCCCTTTTCTTCCTACCTGTGTAACCCATTCTTTAAGCCTCCAGTCAAGCATCATCTTTCTAGGGGAGAGCCTCTGAGGGCAGCGCCTCAGCACTAGATCCCTGTTGTGCCCCTCGTAGTTCACTTTGCTTTTTCCTCCTCAGGTAACAATGTTACGACTATATCCTGGCACAATTATCTGATTAAAGGTTTCCTCCCACCCACTCACCCACCTGTTTGACTGTGAGCTTCTGGAAGAGCAGTGACTAGGTGTTATTTTCATTGTATCAGCTTCCCTGAATGAATGGATAAATAAACAAATAGAATTCTAATACATTTGTTGTAAAATCCTATTACTTCCAAAGACAATGCAAATGCCCTATATATGATGTTGATGAAATTTGTTTTCTTTTAGTCCATGTATTTTTCCCAAGTTCAAAAATGTTTTTGTGAATCCCTTTTATTTAATTACATCTTCATTTTTAATTCTCATTCTCTCTGATGGCAGCTTGTAACTCATCCTGTTTTCCTTTTTTGTGCTTCAAGAAAGAAGGAAACAGCCAAATCGGCTTCTCAAATATAAATACAAACTCTTGTGGGTTTCTGTTTTCTTTCCCTTTATATACATAGTCTCAATTTCCTATTTATAGCTCTAGTTTCTGTATCTTTTGTTTACATGTCCATTGTGGTACACATCAGCCCAAGGAGAAGCTTTCACTCCCTCATCTGTATGACATCTGCACCCTGTACATACATTTATTCTTGAATCCATCATCACCCTGTGTCATTTGTATTGGTTTCAGCCTGCATTGCCTCTAGAACTATGAGGGCTTTATAGGCAGAGACAGGCCTTACTTGCCTAGGAGTTCCCATTTTGGAACGCAGTGCCTTGTCTGGCATGTTACACACCTTCAGTAAATACTTGTTCAACTGCGACGCTTCAGATCATTTTGGGGTTGGGGGAGGGAAAGGATGGCTATCTAGACAGCTCCAATTCAAAATCTTGAACTTGACTGCATTTCATCTTTCTGTTTCATTTTCTTCCTAGCTTGCCTTCCTACTGGCTTCTGCTATAGAGATGTAATCCCTGTTTTCTACATGACTGGATGTCACACATATGATTAATGTGCTACGGAACCTCTTGCCCACATCACTAATTACAATGTTAAAACAGTGTACTTGTGACTAAATGCTGCTCCAGCAAATGTCCTGTCTCTCTGCTCCTTATTTACCATTCTTTGTCTCTTTTAGGGCCCATGAGGATATTCCTTTCTAAAGACAATTGAAATTATCTTGCAAGTCAGATTTCAAGAGACCTGAAGAGCCAGGACAAAGGGCGGTCACAATCCAAAAGCAGTAAAACCTGATCCTCTCAGTTGTAATCTAAATCAATATTTAAAAATATATTTTCTTGCTCTAGAATAATAACCCACATTTGCATAGCACTTTCTGTATGCAAGGCCCTGGTCTAAGAACTTTGTATATACTGGTATTAACGTGTTTTTTTTTTACCCTCAAAGTAAACATATGAGCAGGGTAGAACTATTATCCCCATTTTACAGGTGAGGAAACTTAGGCACAAAGAGATTTAGTAATTTGCCCAAGGATTCTATCAAGGCCGTCTTGCTCCAGAAACTATACCTTGCTATTTTGCCTCTAGGAAACTGCTTACCTGAACTATTGTAGCAGCTGCAGTGTTCTGGTTACCCACTGTTGCATTAAAAAACTACCCCCAAACTTGGTGGCTTAAAGCAGCAACCACGTTATCAAATCTCATGGTCATTTTGGTCAGTGGCTTAACTGGGTGATGCCCCGTTCAACGTGGGATCAAACAGGTGCGTGCAGGATGGGTTCAGCTGGAGGCCAGGCTGATCTGGAGGGTCCTTGAGATTGTACCACCCAGCTGGCCCCTTGATGGGGACACCTGGAAGGTTGGGGTCTCATGAGAGCCCTCCTTCTCCATGTGGTCCCAGGGTCTGTCCAGATGGTCCCTTATAAGGCATGGTCATCACACTTCCCACAGGTTCCTCAGCACTCGGAGGAACCAAGGTGGATACTGTCAGTCCACTTGAAGACGGCGTCTGCGACTGGCATCACATCGCTTCGGCAACAGAGTCCCGGTCAATGCAGTCACAGGCCAGCTCGAAATGAAGAACAGGAGAAAAGAGGCCCGCCTCTTCATGGGAGAACTGCCCACGAATCTGCGGCCCTCTTAGTCAGCCACTCCAAGAATTATGGAGAAAGGTGACTTGGAGGCAGTGGAACCAAAATACAACATAGTGTATTTGGTTCCTTATTTTTTATTCTTTAAAAAAAAAATTAAGATGATATGGGAGGGGTCTAAGGTATAAAAATAGAAACCACAAACTCTATTGGGCCTTCCCATCCATGTCATCTCCATAACCTTCTAACAGAGTTCCACTGAAGCTTGTTATGGGAAAGGTCTAAGTCCCCGCATAAAAAATAAGCACGCAAAGGCTCAACGCGTTTAGGAAACTTGTCCCTGAGGACTTGGACTTAAACCCAAGAAATAGGTTGTGTGTTTTTTTCCTCTTTAGAGGAACTGTAGCGTCTACTTATGATTTTATAGGTTCGTTGATTCGAAGGACAGAGAAGACACAGTTTGTTGGCTAATGCACAATTTAGCAACAGGATTTCTTGAATTAGATATGACCTGGGGGATGAAGAGTCCCCTCTCTGCCCCTTTGTCTTCCCATCTGGAAAGTGAATGGTTTGGACCAGATCAGTGTTTTCCAAATGTGCCTTTAAATCAATGTATAAAGGCAAAAGCAACCTTGTTCAAATGAAGTGGTACAAAATGAAAAGTGGAATACATCTTACACAGGAAGAGGCGCATTGTGAATCTTTAGTTTCAGTTGTGGTCGCCCATTTGTGTGTGTGCTGGATCACAGCAAAAAATGTATTTCTTACTGTCAGTCAGGGATGTCAAGCTCATTTTCACCGGGGGACCACATCAACCTCACCATTGCCTTCAAAGGGCCGAACGTAATTTTAGGACTGAATAAATGTAACTAACTACTCTTTAACCGTTAGGCGAGAGCACGGTGCTACTGCCGCATAGAAACCAGGTGCCAGGCTGAATAAAACAAGGTGGAGGGCTAGATTAGGCCCGTGGGCCTTGGGTTTGCCACCTGTGGTATAAGATGATGGAGAAGTTTTAGGTTAACTTTTCATGATTCTGGGAATGGTCATAATTTCAACCATAACTTTGTGTAAAACAGAGGCTATATTTAACTTGTATTGAATAAGATCCTGAATAAAATGACTATTTATATAATATTCTGATCATATTTGTCAGCACAAATATTAGTATCCAAACTCAAAAAGTCATTCTCTACTTTCGGTCAAATTTTGATAGAAAAAATAAATAAATCTTTTCCCGGCACTTCCTACCCTTAGAACAAAAATCTGTGCACAGCAAGCGTTCCCAAGCACCAGCTCATATATTTTGTATTCATTTCAAGCAGCATTTTTAAATGAAATTTTACTACCTCAAAAGCATTAGGACCATCCTTCCAATTTGGGATGTAACAGGCACAATTCAATTTTTACAAAATGTAATGATGTCTAGAAATGAATCCTCAAGTGAATATTTTAAAACACAAGTGTGAGCAATATCACATTGATGTTAAGTTAATTCAGAGGATACGATCTGCAAAATTAAAGAAGTGATTTAGGGTTACAAGTGTCAGACTCGGGGACTGAACGAAGTGAAGGGATCATAAGTTTCCTTATATTGAAATTCCTCGATTCAACAGCTTTACAAATGTTGACAGGCCCATATTCTGAAGTATGAAGAGTAGATATGAATCGTGGATGAACTTGTTTCTCTGATCTGCTGGGTTCCATCAGCCAGGATATAAGGCCTAGTAACTTTTCTTCTTTCAAATAGAAAATAATGCAGACTCTTCCCTATGTATTCTGCCAACCAGTAAACTATGTATTTTACTCTGAATGCAAAGGCACTTTATTTTGGAAAGTATTGATTTCCTAGACTTGCGGAAATCAGTGCTTAAGTAAGTAGCACAGGAGGAGTAACTTTAAAATTCACTTTTTGGAAAATGTATACTATCTGTTCAAAAACATTAGAAATGACAGATATCGCCTTAGATTTTTTTTTAATTTCCTAATTTCAATTTCATGTAATAATATAGTTATGGGACACTTTACTATCTTTAGTAGCACTTTTTTTCTTTCATGTATTCAAAAATATTTACTGGGTGCCTACTGTGTGCTGGGCACTGCTCTGGTGACCAGACAAGGTCCCCTGGAGTTTACAGCTCAGCAGAAAGGGATGACAAGGAACAAGAAAACAAATAAAGGAACCAGACCATTGCAGGCTGTAGTAAGTGTTATGGAAAGGAGGGGAAAAAACCAGCTCGTGACAATCTGTGATAACTTCAGATATGCGGGTCAAGGCGACCTCAGAGGAAGTGACATTTGAGCTGAGATCTGAATGGCAGGAAGGAGTCAGCCCTTTGCTGACTGAGGGCAGAGCTTTCCTGGCAGTGCACTTGCTGGGACAAAGATTCTCCGGAGGAAACACGCCAGGCATGTTCTGCAGGAGCAAGGGGAAGGCACAGAATAACGAATCTCACGAACCCAGACCCTTCCTGTGTGAATGTGCTGCCTTTAAAGCGTCTGTTCTTAACCTTTCTAACCTCCATCCCTATTTGTTTCACATATTGAAGGAGGGGGGAACTGAGGGAAAACATAGTAAAATTTTTTTGCACAGCACATACTCAGAATAGTCTGACAATTTTTGTCTTATTTTAAAGTTGCTTTAGGACAAAGATACAGCAGATCATGTTTGACCGTGTAGAAATATTTCTCTTTTCCTTGAGCCTGATTTCACCGTATGCCAAGTTCCCATTAGCAGTAGTGTTCCTGTCGCATTCTAAATATTTACAGTATTTTTTTTACTTCTTAATCATTATTTGATCATTTGAAAATGGGTTGACTAATCACCAAATACTTTACAGCTGCAAATGCAAAAAAAAAAAAAAAAAAGCATTTTTTGTTCATGTGCAAAGCTGGAGTCGATTTTCTCCCGATTATTCCCCTCATTTGGCACCTTCCCCTCTTCCCCTCTGGCACCTCCCCCACTCCTTCTGAGGGCAGCCAGGACCAGGATGGGGAAAATCAGGGAGGCATGACCTGAGAAGGCATTGATTTGGCAATCCCGGGGTTTCCATGCAGTGTTTTGATATCAAGGGTGCTGTTTTTGTTTTTCAAAAAGGCTGAAAACAAACCATAGCCTTTTCCCTGGATATTTGAAAACATTTTATCCTTGGTACCTGAGAACAAAAACCATCCCAGTGTTAAAAACAAAAACAAAGCCACAATAAGGAATTTATAAGGAAAAATCCCTGGGCAAATCGCCCAAGTTCTCTGAGCCTCATTTTTCAACAGTGAAACTCATGGCCTCTATTAGTAAATAATGAAATGTTAGGACTGGAAGGAAGGAATCCTGGGACACATCTCTGTTCAGAGGCTTTGGACATGCTGTTCTCTCTCCCTGGAATGTCTGCTGACTATTTTTTCACCTGAGAAACTGCTACAGAGCTTTCCGATGCGGTGGCGTTGGCCTCAAAGAGACCTAGGCTCAAATTTCAGCTCTCCTACTTTCATTTCAGAGCTCCTTTGTAAAATGAGCATAAAAGAGGACTATTAAAAAAAAAAGGGTTAAATGAGATCATCTATGTATAGATCTCCATGTAAGCTGAGCTGCTATCTGTGCCTAAGATCTGCCCTGTGAATATTAACCATTATTTTTACAGTTGAGTTCTTTAATCTGGTGTACAAGGGCTTGGCATTGGGTAGGTTGATAGAACACCGGTTAAAGCAGAGGTAGCATGGCCTACCGGCCACACGTTTTAGGCATCAGTCAATATATTTTATAGAGAGAAGGAAGCACGTCAACTAGTCTGGGGAGCATGTTATGGGGAGATGTCTCAAGATCTTCCACTTTTTTTTCAGGTCTCAGTTAAATGTTTCCTCTCAGAGGTCTGGTTTTCCCATGCCACCTACAAAATTTTATTTCTCTGCTTTGTGTTACCATATTAACGACTAGTATTTATTAAGCACATACTACATGCCAGGCAATATTTTACATATGTCACAACAGCCCAATAAAGAGATGCTGGTGTATTCTTCAAGATCGCACAGCTAGTGATGCCAGCGATGGCTACGACAGGAGCCCAGGACTTCATGGAGGTAAGTATTATTGGTCCTGCTAACCCCTCACCCCTGGCACTCTGGCCATCAGGACCCTCAGCACACTGGATCTGTGCACAGTTTGTCTGTCTCCCTGGGCAGCTGGACTCCACAGGCGAGAATCAGCAGAGTCTGCTGCTCACAGGCACTCAGTACATCTGGGGACTGACTGGCTATCTCCAAACCAGCATTTCACAGATCAGAGAGTGGGGTCAAGAGAGGCTAAGTGACCTGCCCAAGGGCATGACCCATATGAGGGCATGGGTCCCCTCACTCCAAGACCACTTTCCTCGTGAAGCTCCTGCTCAGGGGCAGTTTCCTTGTTCAACCACTTCCTACTCTTTGAAAATCACAAATGAAATCACAGCCCCCAGTCCCATTCCCAGCCAGGTCTTAAATTCAGTTTCCCTAAGGCAGACTTAAGTCTATGATCCAAATAAAAGGCATTAAATACTAAAACACACGGAGAGGAGGAAAACACAGAGCCTAGACCCGGCCCAGCTGCTGTCTGTGCCGGCGATGTCCTCCACACCCTCAGCACCAGGCTTTATAAGTACCTCTCTGGCGGAGGTTCCACAGAGCCATACCTTTGAACTGGAAAGAAAAGCAAATAAATAAATAACTAGCTCTGCTGATTAGCAAGGTATTGCAGCTGCGGGAAAAACCTCCCACATCTAACTTCTCATCATATCGTCATCCCTGATGTTTGTGGCTCCTTCCAGCCAAGATGAAAACTGAATTGTGCTTCTAGGGTACCATCTTACCTAATTACACCAGCTGATCACTTAATGGCAATGTTTGCACACACACGGGGGAAGATGCTTACAGGAACCAGCTGGTTGATAAAGGCTATCAGTGAGGATTTGATTCCTTTACAAAGAAATATTAACTATTTACATCTTTTGTAAAATGCAGCACCCTGACACCAGTTACCCCGTGTGACACTGTGAAGTGATGCCGAACCCGAGTTCCACAGGGGCAGGAAAACTTCAGAATCAAAGTCCCCACTGCTGAACACGTAAAAGGTATACAAAACTGTCCTTCGCCACTTTAGGACATCCGTTTCTAGGAGGACCGACTCTTGACTTCTGGTTTTTGGAGCCAAGTGAAAGGTTAATGAGAGTTACTGGGGACAGAATGTGTGAGTGTGCATGAGCCTGCTCGTGAGCACACGTGTTTTCTCACAAAGCAGAATGGAACCAGTTGACCGCCGTTAGCTTTTGGACATAAAGGAATGGAGTTTGAATATTGATGAGCCACGCCACAATGACACTCTAACCAACTGAGCTACGCAGTCAGGGCCCGTCATCATGTTTTTAAAACTAGAGCAATACTAAATGTCTCCAAGAGGCAAAGTAAGTTTTGAACTTAAACCTGGGCGGACTCAACTTTGTCTGAACCCAAAGTCCATGTTTTTAGAGTTAATTCTCCTCTTTGACTTTCCTACTCCCCTCCAGGCCAAAGTTTTGACATCTTTAATCCAACTGATTTCCGAAGCATTTACTCACAGCACAGGTGTCCACCCAGGCTTTCTGAGACTGAACAGGGATTTCCTTCACTCAGTGTCAGTCATGCCCCAGTATGCGCCTGGGTGCTGGGGGTAAGAAAGGGAGTAAGACAGTGGGAATCTCTGTTTTCTCAGAGCCACATGAGGGAGACTTAAAAGAAAGGCAGCATTGTGCTACGGAGTAATACATGCCAATGGCAACTACATGATACCTGGCATGTGGTAGGTGCTGAGTAGTACTTGTGGGGTAACATCTGCAATGCAGTAGGAGCTGAGATACTGACTATGTCTAAGAAGTTCAGAGGAGGCAGGTTCCTGGAGGAGGGGCTGCTGAGAGAGTCTTGAAGGATGAGTAGTTCACTAGGTAAATGATGTGAGATAGATACTCCAGGCCGAGGGGAGAGACTTGCCAGTACTGCATGACATAATGAGACTTGTTAAGAACTTGGAGTAAGCAGCTCCAATTATTTTACTAAGATATGAATCCTAGATGTCGCTCATAGATTCAAAGACCTATAGGCCACTCATCAAGTGAAGAGAGAAACCAGAGAGAACAATAACAGTGAAAATGATGCCTGTGAGACAGTTATGGTTTTCCAGGTGAATGATCCAAAGTGTAAGGAACACTCAAAGATCCTGACTGTTCCCGAGACTTTGAATTCCCAAGGCAAGCATGGCACCTTGAGCACCCATTTACTACAGTGAGTCTGTGATGCATGTGGGTTTTGGGGTGACCACATGACATCCAAAACAAGACCAGTGCAAAACTTTGAGGGAAAGAAGAAGAGTGTTTCTTCCTAAAGGAGATGAGGGTAACACACAATTTAGCTCCAGTTCTATTCAGACAGTGAGATGGAGGGACCACAGTCCATCACACAGAAGTGGGATGGCCACCCCCGCTCCCATACCCATGGCTATGTCACTGCTTGATCTGTGGCTCTCCTCTAGCACGTTAAGTTCCTCAGGGCAGGGAATGTGATCTGTTCCTTCTCTGGTGTTTTCTCAGTACCTAGAACATTGAGTGTGCTGCAGGTGCTTAATAAAGATTTGTGGCAGAAATAAGTCAATCACTACTCTTTTTTTCTTCCTTACATGGAGCCCAGGGTTACAATGCTTCTTCCCGCATGCAAGCCAATCAATAGATGGGCTCTTGTCAGGTGAACCTGATTGGCCTCTCATGAAATAGAAAACACCCTGAGCCCGGCTCAGTAACTCTGGGCCGTGGCCTTCAGTCTGGGGATTGGTTTTCTCACATCTGCATCATGGGGTTGTCATGTGAATTATATGACATATGAGATGGGATATAGGGCCATATTCTTTCCCAAAGAGGTTAATGGAGAGCAATTCTCTTTTAATTTTCTCTAGAAAGCTTTAATGTAATTAAAGCACTCTGGCTTTAGTTTATTAAGCACCCCTAAAACTAATTCTATATGTGTGTGTGTTTGTGTGTATGATACATACACATATATACTCATTATATATAGCATCATATATAATCATTATGTATATATAAATCATTAACATCAGTAAATTGGTTTAGCTCCAATGTTCTACCTAATCTATCTTTCGATTATAGGATAGATAGAAAGTTATGTAGAGAGAAGTTAGATAGATGGTAGATAGATAAACAGAGCAAACTACCTGGCTATACTATTAAAACAAAAACAATATTCACTGTAAGGGGGCTGACTGATTTTAAGTCACACACTTAACACAAAGGGAAAGTCATCAGAGTGCATCTCTTACCAAGAGTTGAGCATCCACAACCTTCCAGGCTTTATTTCCGTGTAGACAAATTAAAAAGGACAAAAATGAAACTCAGTTTCAGTGGTCCTGGCCATTAAAAATGAAGAAGCAAATATTACATCCACCCTATGCTTTATCTACACTTCCTACTTTCACAAATTTGTAAATACTGAAACTTCTACCCCCAGAATACGGATATTCACCAGCAAATGGGGCAGATTAAATTGTCATGCAAAAGGCATTGTCTCTGCTGCATTGCAGTTCCCCTTGCCTCGCTCTGTGAGCAAGGATCCGTCCGCAGAAGGTTTGAGAAGATAGAGAGATCCTCGACAAGCATTTCCAACAACTGCTAAACCTGAGCTCTCAGATACACCATGAAAGGGAAAAATCCTCTTTCAAAGCCCAGTTATGATTTATTAGCTTATTCATTTGACTGCAAATGCATGAGAAACTCTGCTTTTTTCAACATGCTTAAACACTCTGGGAAGAGCCACGACAAAAAGCTGGGAAGAAAAGGAAAAGGAAGAACAGAGAAGGTATGTTCAATGCAAATGGAAAGGGCTTAGGAAGGCTGTAAGACTGGCATTTGAACTGCAACAACGCAGCGGGCAATTCGAGATTGATTCAATACTGAACAGGGCTCGATTGGTGCAGAGGTTCGATCATAATCAGGCTTCAGAGACAGAACCTGGAGAGAGGAAGATTCCCCAGGAGAACCCCAAGTCTGGAGAAAGTGTAAAGCAGTTCCACAGAAAGGGCATTGGGAGAATTCTCATTTGCTTCTCATCTTTACATTCTGCCGTAATTACAGGTGCACTCATAAAATAAAAATGGCGCCCCTCCACCAGCAGGAAACGTGAAGCCACTTCAGGAGTTGGCCCTTACAGAATCTCCTTGAAGGGACCACCAGAATGAGAGGCAATGTGGAGAGGCTGGGTGCAGGCTGATATTCCTAAAGGGAAGTTGCAATCATGAAAAAATAAAAGAAATAATTACTATAATGCATCGAGAAGATGCCATTCTTTCTTTGCTCTTCAACGCATTCAGAATTTTCCTAACCTACTTGGGAAGGAGAAAAAAATCTACGGATGAGAACAAGAGTCCCAGGTTAAGAAAAATGTACAATTCTGACATGCTTGGCAATAGACTTGCGAGGCTTTCGATTTAGTTCGTAAGACTTGCCAAGCAGATTAGTGTTAGAGAGTCCTCGTTTTTTAAAATGGCAAAGAAAAAAAGTAATCTGGGATGTGAAAGTGTGAATAGATCATGAAAATTCTCTCATCGGCATACAATTCAATCTTCACATTTTGTCCAAACTGCAAAATCAACAATCTTATCTTGTTTTTCTTATTCCCAAATTTTGCACATGTGTCTGTGCTTTGATAACTGCAAGGGTCGGAAATCTGAGCAGGAATAACAAAGATTCATGGAAAAACCCAGGGTTATCAGCATCTGGGATGTCACCATGGTCATGTGACTTGCCTCGAATGGGCCAAACCTCAGGGACCTTCAGTGACTTTGCAGCCTCTTATCTCCTGACACAAACGCCTCCCATCAGGCAGAGAGGCCCGCGGGCTACTCCTCTTTGACTCTTGGTTGTTGCCCCTTTATCCTCCCTTCTCCCTGGAATCCTTCTCTTGCCCAGCCCCCCTGCTTCTGCCAAACCATCTCCTTTACTTTGCATCCCAACGTTTCATCCCCTCCCCTCTCCCAGGATGTCTCCATCTCTCCCTGTGCTCGCCAATCCTTCCCTCCCAGGAAGCCCGCCTCGGTTCTCATAGACACTCTACACCATCCGTTTATGGGATGTCAGTGACAAACCACCATCTTAGAACAAAATGACACCCCAACTGCTAACCAAACATCCGAGTCCCGCCTCTACCTGGCGTCTGGCAGGATTTGTATTTTAACCCTTCCTTCCATGCATGCCTTCCTCCCACCAAGCTAAAGGACCCATTGTTTTTTCTCCACCTTTAGGATTTTGCTCATATTGTTTCCCTAGTCTTAGATACACTTCCTTCCACCTAGGGTCTCTTTTTCTGGCCCTTCACTTGTAAACTTGCTCTTGTATGTGTGATTGTGAGCCTGCATTAGAGGCCACAGAATCTATGGGCGTGGTCTCATCAGGGCTAGGTTATGAGACTCTTGAGAGCAGAATCCCTTGAAGGTTTTTCTTGTACCTCTCTCAGAGTCTGGACAGAATGTGATAGATACCAAGAGGCAGCTTGAGGAGCGTAGAAGGAGCAAGCCTAGAAACTTCCTTTTACAATGGTGGCAGGACCACAAGCATTTTTTCAAATTGCGTCAGAAGAGACAGGGAAGGAATAGAAAAGGTATAACTTCAGCAGTCAAAGAGAATAGAAGAGGTGAAATGGATGAGCTATATCGATGAATTTTTGGAAGATGGAAATTGAATGAAGTAGTAATATCTTTATTAAAAGAGAAATACCTAGAAAAGGTATTTTAGCCTGAAGAAAAGGATACCAAAGACAAGGGAGTCAGTTTATGCTACAGGACCCCAGAGACATCCAGGAGTTAGATGTGTGGCTGAAGAAGATCAGTGAAACAAGGAATTAGAAACAGGAGCTCTGTTTACAGAGCAAATAAACACCCCCTTGCCTCACCCTCCTGCTACCCACCCAGAACTCCTAAGTGCCTCTTGACAGTAGCAGGTCTCACATACCCTAAGCAGGGAATTGGGAAATTCTCTTCTGGAGAAACTTAACGCATCCACAAAAGGAACTCTAGAAACTCATGTGGGTCAGTGCAGTGAAAATGCCAGCTGGCTCCCCAACCCCCAGACCCATGAAGCACAAAACCTTGCTCATGCGCTCAGAGCTCGTGATGAACCTTTGGCAGCACATGTTTACTATGATAGTATAACCAGGGGTCCCCAGGTTTAAGCAGTTTCCAACGTAAAACAGAGAAATGAACACAAATTAACAGGAGAGGAAAAAAAGAAAGGAGATGATGCAGGAAGCAGAAAAAAGTTTAAAAAAACATTTGATTTTTAAAACCCTGTGTCTATATGCTGCTTTGATAAAAAATATGTCAATATAAAAACAGAAAAAGATTCTTTAGAGTACAACAGACTTGGGTTTAAAATATGATTCCCGTGCTCGAAATCTATGTGTGATATTAAAAAAGAATTAAATCTTTGATCTGAGTTTTTGCATCTGTGAAATTACCATGGCAACATACTAACTCATGAGGTTGTTTTGAGGATTTAAAGGAGCAATGTAGCATAGTGTGTATATTCTGTGCTCGATAAATGATAGGCATCTAGGGAAGCTTTTATTACTAGCAGTTCTCACCATGATTTGGAGCGTCAGTCCCCTCAGAGAACTTGATAAAGATTCTGTTTCCTCTCACTAGAAAAACAAATGCATGTACGTATGCAGACAAGATTTTGTACATAGTTTCAAAAGAATCTCTGATTCACTGAAGCCCAAACAAATTGTCCCCCCTTCGTTAGGTCGAATAACTGTTCTAAATGATGAAGTCCTAAGGGCAAGGATGTTCCTTTCCATTCCTTTTCGGTCACCTGCAATGCTCAGTGAAAGAGGCATCTCAGTGAATGGGGTAAGAACCGTATCTAATTTTACCTGTGCCAAACAGAGATGATTCTGCACCAATAACAGCAGAAAAGTCAACTGGCCTGCAGAGGTCCAACCACAGTTCCTGAGAGCATCGTTCCACTTGGTCCATGAAGGAAGATGGCTGATCCAACCAGCCTGTGCTGTCTCAGGCCTGATGAGGCTTATAACTGTCTACAGTATAGGGGTTAGAGTAGAATCTCCTAATGGGTTCTGCCAGAGACAGAACCTGTAAGACACTGTTTGCCCCTGCCAAAGGACTTGTGGGTCTCATAGAAATATGAGAATCGGTAGAACTGGTGGAAAAGCCAGTCCTTTTCACAAAATGGACTGACCACCTCTGTGAAATCCAACACAGAGCAATCAAGCATTTATTAAGCAATCATACAATTGGGGTTGAATGAAAAAATAGAGCTTGTAGTCAGACTGACCTGGCTCAGAATCATTCCTGCCTCTAGCACTTCTAAGCTGCATGACCTTGGGCAATTTACTCAGCCTCTCTGAGCTTGTTCTTCTCCTTAGAGTGTGAAGATCATAAGGGAAGACAATTTTTTTAGGAGTATAGGAAGAGCAGCAAGAAGGCCGGTGTGGCCAGAGGACAGTGAGGAGGAGGGAAACGGAGACAAGGGCAGAGTAAGAGTGGGTGGTCACTTAGCTCTCTCGGGAGCGGCTTAGATCCTCATCTGAGAAGTATGAGAAGCCATTGGAGGGTATTGCAGAGAAGTGAGACAGGATCTGACCTGCATTTTCAAAAGCTTACTCTGGAGCAGAAGTCCCACTGGTGGCTGCCACAGAGATCCTGGGACAGGACGGTAGCTTGGACCAGGGCAGTGATGGTAACAGTGATGGTGATAAAAAAGTCAGATTCAGGAGATCCAAGATGTACTGATTTTTTAAATTTTCTTTTCAACGACCATTTACAGTCACTGTTACCTTGTATTGGTTTCAGGTGTGCAACATAGCGGTTAGACTGGAGTGTCAAACTCATGTTCACCAGGGGCCACATCAGCCTCACTGTTGCCTTCAAAGTGCCGAGTGTCATTTTAGGACTGTATAAATGTAACTACTCCTTAAAACTAGGGACAAGGAGCTTAGCACCGCCACTGGGTAGAAACAAGGTGCTGGGCCAGATAAAACAAGGTGGAGGGCTGGATTCGGCCCGCGGGCCTTGTGTTTGCCACCTGTGGGTTAGACAATCATGTATTTTACAGTGTTTCACGCCCACACAGCATCATACATAGCCATTACAAAATTATTGATTATATTCCCTGTGCTCTACTTTACATCCCCATGACTATTTTGTGACTAGCAATCTGTATTTTTCAACCCCATCACCTTCTCCACCCAGTGTCCCAACCACCCGCCGCCCACCAACCCGGTATCTCCCAGTCTGTTCTCTGTATCTGAGAGTCTGTTTCTATTTTGTTTGTCAGTTTATTTTGTTCATTAGATTCCACATATAAGTGAAATCATATGGTACTTGCCTTTCTCTGACTGATTTATTTCACTTAGCCTAATATCCTCTAGGTCCATCTGTGCTGTTGCAAAAGGTAAGATTCTCGTGGTACGTATTTACAATGGAATATTACTTGGCCAAGGTGTAATCCTAAATATTCTAAGATGAAGGAAACTGAGGACTCCAAGTGGCTAGGACAACTTCATAAAAGAATATGGTCCATGCTACAGAGAACATGATAGAATGAAGGGGCCAGTTGTTTCCTTCTTTCTAAATAATTGGATCCTGGATTTTGGCTGAGCCCATGACCACCCAGAAAAAAAATTGGCCTAGATAGACTAATCTCTCTGGCAACAATGTGTGACATGTGACCATGTTCCAGCCAACGGGATGCCAGCCACAGTACTGTGTGCACTTACTGGCAGATGTCATTGAAGGAAGGGCACACCCTTCCTATTTCATTTCCTTTCTGCATGCTAGCACAAACATGGCCAGCCTTGAACTGCCTGCGTTCACGTATTACCAAGCTTCCAACCTCTTCAAAGCACTCTGAGTTTTGGTATTCTGGCACTGACAGTTGAAACTAATCCTAACTGAATCAAAGGGTAATAAAAATAATAAATATTATATGAACGCATGTGTTACATGCTTACTATGTTCCAGGTAATATTGAAAGTACCTTACACCACATATCAGGTTTTTTAATCTTCACAATCCCATGAGGGAAGTACTATTATCATTACTATTTTACAGAAAGAAAGCAGGTATAGTGAGAAGTTAAAAAACTTGTCCAAGGTCACCTGCCCAGCTTATAATTAGGAGATCCTGGGCAGCTAAAATGTGACTAATAGTAGGAAAGGGAAAGGGTGATACTGACAAAATTATAGGAAAAGGATAATATCTCAATCTGATTTGGCTGCATTATATTTTGACATCTATAAACAATGAAATATAAAGAAATTCTGATTATATTCTTTAGACTAGATAAGTTTTTAAGGTACCACATCCTTTAAAGAGAAGGTTTATGATTTTGGTTGTTTGCTGGGCACATTGACACTAACTCTATTTTTACAGTCTAATGCCAAAATTCATAGTGAAACAAAATTGCATGCCCTAAGTCTTGAAAGTGATTAGAAGAGATCAGTAGCTGGTTTTGAATTTTTGAGCAGCATTGTACCAATCTCCCTCCAAAGCTCTGAGAAAGGCTATTGCCCTGACTAGGACTGTCAGATTCAAGGAACCCTTGTAAGTGTTACCAACGCTGCTAATACATGGGGACATAAATGATGTATTTGTTGGGTGAGGTTCAAATTGAGAAGCTCTCACATTCCTAAAAAGCAAAATTGCAAGACCCTTTGAATTTTTAGGAAAACCCTGTAAGTTGAGGGACTGACTCAGGAAAACTTGGTTTCCACTGAGCACCTCCCAGACGATTTCACCTTTGAGATGAATATTCCTATTTTACTCATAAGGAGTCAAAAACAGTAATAAAAGACCAGATCGGATACGCCCCAGGTGGAGGTTTATAAATAAAAGTTGTATGAATGAGTAAATTTTGTGAGAGGTCACAAATCTAAGTCTTTTGACTATAGTGTTTTTTGGAGGAAAAAAAAGTGAATGAAACGTGAAACTTTCACAACCAGGATTTCCAGATTCTGTGAAACACCAGAGCTAGCAGGACTGGGTCATCACGCTTGCAGGACTGGAATTAATTAGAGCAGAGTAGGGGTTCTTCCCTTCACACCGGCGCATGCTCCCTGGTTTGCAACTGAATCCCATTGCCCACTATTGTCTTAACCCCTGGAGGCATGTGACCCCTAGAGGTAAAAGCGTTAGAAGGTAGTATCCATGAGGGAAGGGAAGGATCTGCTTTGTCCATTATCCTACTGTTATCATGCACACAGGAACTGCACGTGGATTAGTTGAAAGAATAAAAGAATATACTATCTCTATATTTCAGAAGAGAAAGCTGAAATTCAGAGAGGCTAAGTGACTCTTCCCACATCACAGAGTTGGCACACAGTGCAGATGACTAGCGACCTGCTAGACTCCAATTGCTTGGCTCCTTCATGAAAAGGACAATGAAAGAAGAGTCCATTCCAGGCATATCCTGCTTTCCAGAATGCGGACCCTGATTTCTTAAGTAGAGGTCATATTTATGTATCATGGAATGCATAGACCTCAAGTTTACAATTTGAGTTTCAAAAATTACATATACACCAATGTAACCACAATCCCTTTCAAAATATGAACATTTATCTCACTGTAGAAAGTTCTCTTAGGCTTATTGCCAGTCAACCCTACCCTCTCCCTCAGAGGTAGTCAATGTTCTGGGCAATGGCTATAGATGGGCTCACTTGTTCTTGACGTTCACATAAATGGTATTATCAGTACATACAGTTTTGTTCTGTCTTCTTTCATATAACAAAATATTTGAGATCATTTTATATTGTTACATGTATCAGTGGTTCATTCCTTTTTATTGCTGAGTGGTATTCCACTATATGGACAAACTCAAATTGCTCACCCCTTTTCCGGCCATTATTTTTTTAAGCCACTATAAATATTCTTGTACAAGGCTTTATGTGGATATAAGTTTTCATTTTTCTTGGATAAATAAGAATGAAATTGCTGGGTCATAGGGGTAGGTATAAGTTTCACTTTATAAGGTACTGCCAAAGAGTTTCCATACTAGTTCATACCATTTTATCCTTTCCTCACCAATAGACAAGAGTTTTAATTACTCCACATCTTCACCAATATTTGATGTCAGTAGATAATTTTAGCCCTTGTTTAGGTATGGTGTTTTGTTTTAAGGTGACTCAAAAAATACACCATTTTTCAGAGGTAGAATTCTCTTCCCCATTACCCCCACTAGCTGTCCTTCTTGACCTCCTATTTAAATTAGTTGTGCCATAACCATCTGCTGGTAAATGGAGCTTCAGGGCTGGTGGGGTGGAGATCCCTGACTTGGAGTGCTTGCCAATTTCTGTGGTGTAAATACTCCCACTAAGGAAGATTTTAAGTTACCAACGCTAAACACAGAATTGAGAAGAAATGTGCACACTGGGCATTTGCACACCTGCTCCAAAACATCACTGTCCAGTACTTTACGGTGTGAGTCAGTCAGTCGAAAAGAACCTTCATTTTCCAATGACAATGGTTGCGTGAATAATCGTGCCCTTGGTGTGAACCAAGGTCATTAACAAAAAAGAGAGAGGCGGATTAACATTCCACTATTGGCCTCACTCTCAACATTTGAAGAAACTCAAATTATTGAGTTTATGGGACTCAAATCTAAAACTCATTTGAACTGAATAAAAAGCTTGCCTCAGGGGATGAACTTGGATAAGCAGGGAACCCACAGGCTACTTCTAGTGTGTCCTTATTTAAATTTTATAAGCCTCAGTGATCTTATTTTTACAATGGGAATACTGTTCTAAGAATTAAATGATTCCATGTATATAAAATTCTGAGCACAATGGTACCTGGACAGGACTCAATAAGTGGTAGGTATGAATGATTTTAGGGGAAATGGCAGAGGAGAAAGAAGAGGGTTGTTTGGGCAAAGGGAACAAAGCTGGAAAGGCGGAGGAGATTTGACAGCAGGGATGACCTTAGCCACTGAGCTGTGAGAGGTTTATAGCAGAGAAAGTAGCAATGGTTAAACGAGATGAAGCCCAAGTTGGGAGGGCCTTGATGTCCAGGCAGAGGAGATAAATTTGCCAAGTGAGCAAACAGGGCCATGTGGGCTTCCTCGGGACCTGGGAGCAACTAGGGTGTGCACACGTTTTCAAACTCAACCATCCTTAGAGCCTTGCGTCTTTATAGAAGCATTCTGTTCAATGTTAAAATCCTGGCCATTTCCTCTCTGTATGACTTTAGGCAAACTTAATTGACCTAAAAAAATTTGGAATAATATATCTACCTTGAAGAATCATCATAAAGATATAATAAAGTAGTATATTTGAAGCATCAAGCCCCATACCGCGTACATAAATGAGGTACTACATAAACAAAATCATTACTGTTATCACTTAGGTCAGAGCCTGTGGTTCATTGGCACAGAAATGATCTCCAATGAATGATGTCTCCTGTATTCATGTCTTGGCATAGTCTCTTCCCATGTTGACTCTGGGCTTGGCTACATGACTTGTCTTGGTCCATGGAATGTTAGTAAACAGGATGTAAGTAGAGATGTGAAAGTCACTTGTACAGTGGAATTGCTTCTTGGAATGCTGTCTGACCATGAAAAAAAGCCTAGGCTACCTTGCTGGAGACACATGGCGCTACCAACACCCAACACCAACTATCAGATACTTACACAAGGCCACCTGTGACCATCCAGCCCCAAAAGAGCTGCCAGAAGACTGCAGTCACATGAGTGATCCCAGGAGAGAATAGCAGGAGGACCATCCAGTTCAGTGCAGCCAAAGTTGTTAATACACTGGATTAAGAACAACAACAACAAGGAGAACAAAAAACGGTGGTTGTTTGTTAGGCAGGAATGTGTTTGCATATCTGAACTTCCCAGCACTTAGCGTTCTAGCTCATGGAAGACTGTGATGCATCTTCAGTAAGCTCTGTAAAGCAGAAAACCTGTGGATGAGACCCTGAGATCCCTGAAGGCAGAGACAAGGCTTTCTGCCTCGATCTCATGTCACATGGCTTGGGCACAGAGAAAGTAAGGCTTTCTGCACTAAAGAAAGCTTCACTCCATCTTCATTTAAAGAAAATCAGTGCCTTGTTTACATGAACAGCTAAGATTTCTAGACATCTTCCTGAGCAATGACCTCTCTTACAACATGGACTTTTTCTGACATAGAAATATATGAACTAAACTTTTCACTGAAAGGCACATTCCAGCCCTTATCCTGGAAGAAGCTGGCCTTCTCCCTAATTAAAGGAAATGAGAGATGGAGATCAGCAAGCAGCAGATGCGGAGAAGCCAACCAACCTTCCTTTCCTCTGTCCCCTCAAACCCCTTGGCAGGTGACCACAAGGGCCCTCTTCGCCATAGCCCTATGACATTTCTGCAGCTCCGCGTCTGTGAAAACAACTTTAAAACTTGATTTCACAAGCACGCTTGTGGCTCCCCTTTGTCCTTTAAAGATACAAGACACACGTCTGTGAACCCTACAGCTGAGAGCCCTGTGCCGGGATTTAGGAAGCGCTATTGGGATGTTAGTGCAGGTCTTGGCGAGTACTTACAGAAGGACACCTACACGGGACTGCCACCCTTCAGAGAACCCCCAGGTGGAAGCACCTTACTGCAGAGCCCCCAACACACACTGAGGTCACACACTCAGCCCCACCATTTCTCTGCCTGGCAAAGCAGGCGACTCAGAGTGTGCCGGCAAAGACATTAGTCTGTTGTCCATTAATGCTTATAAATGATTCAGCCAGCCGTGCACCGAGTAAGGAATTCGGGTGGGGAGCACACAATAGAGAACGCAAACGTATCATGAAGCGGTGCACCTGAAATTTATATGTTATTAACCAAGGTGATTCCAATGCATTGCATTTTTTTACATTTTAAATCTGAATTTTTAAAAATAATGATACAAAGGATAAACACAGTGTCATGCATTTTGGAAGAACTTACTCTAAAGGTCCAACAGGCATGGCCAGATCAATGACTTCACCTCAGAAGGTGCCTATTGCCTGTAATTTTTAAGCCCCTTTCCCTAGGACCAATGAGAGAGGTGGCACTGTGCTCTGTGTTAGTGAGAAAAAGCCACGAAACACAAGAGCAGGCTTCCCAAATGCTTCCTGCAGGCAGGACTCAACGATGCTCTCCCAATAATGGATGAGGAGGAAGGGGGAGAATGAAGTATCTTTTAAGCTTCTTATGTTCCGGGTACTTAATATACATTCTTATATTTAAGCCTAACCATGACCCAGTGTGGTGGGAATTATCTTCATTATACAGAGGAGGAAACCGAGACTTAGAAGGTTAAGTAATTTTCTCAAGTTAAGAAATTTGTCACGATTTAAGTAATCTGTCCAAGTTAAGAAATTTTTCATAATTCGTCGGGGGTGGAGGTGGGTAGCTAGTTAATGGTAGAACAGATATTAAAAATTGATTTAGTTCAGGTTCTTTATAAAAATTTTTCAACTGAGAAAGACACCAACATTGAGAGTTACCTATGTGCTGGGCACTGTGTGGTGAGCTGCACATTCTGTTCTTATTTAAATCACGAGGAAAGTATTTCTCTGGGTGTGCCGATGAGGAAACGTCTCTGTGTGAACCCCAGCTCTGTATGAACAGGTCCATTAACCACACACACACACACACACACACACACACACACACACACACACACGCTGCAGGGACCGCTGTAAAAGTGGCCAACGCTTTCACACAGCGCACTCCGTCTTTGAATTGAAAGGGCCCTCAAAGGTCTTCTAACCCCTGCTTGTTATGAGCAGACCTGCTGTAAATACAGCCCTCTTTGATTTACAAAGCTCTTGCAAGCTCATGTTTCTTTTTACGCTTCTAAAAACACTATCAGGAAGGACATATTATAATCACTTCACAGATCAGGAGCTAAGGATTTAAGAAGTTGAGTGACTTTGCCCCACACCCATCAGCCAGTGACATCAAAGTCAGGCACCGAGCCCAGTGGTTCTCAGAAACAGTGGTAAACTTGACAGGCATGTGACTTTCAGTTACAAAATGTAATCTAGGTTTAGATGTGTACGTGATCACAGCTATGTAAATACATATATGCACCTCACATTATTTTGTGAATGAGCCTGATTACAAATCGGTGCAAAGATGCATACTAGTATTTTCTCTCACAACTGCCCCAGCCACCAAACATTGGTGCAGGAAGCCATAACCGAGGAAAACTCAGAGAGTCAACGTGGGGAGGGGAAAGGGTTAAAGAAGAAAGACGCTGTCGACCACGTGGCTTTGGCAGTGCATCTCCAGCACGGAGGCTGCTTTGGATTATGTGAACGATGGGACAGTGCCGTGGTCAGACCACGAACCATGGCTTTGGACAACTTACTTGGCATCTCTCAGTCTCAGACAAAGATGTCCAGCTCACAATGACTATCGAATACATTCCAGCACATGGCACAGCCTGCACAACATACACGCACAGTGCTGAGAAAGCAAGGGCTCTTCGTATGACACACGGCTCAGCCTCTTGTCTAAGAACAGGCAAAGAGATTCCCTCCCCTTCTACCTGAGGCAACTGAGCTCAGAACGCCCTGGTCCCACTCCAAGGAGATGAGGAGGGACCTGCTGCCGGTAACACAGCCTCAATTAAGAGTATCCAGAGGTATCTGCTTGGTTGCAGCAGCGTTCCCCAACTTCTGCATGCACACCCAAACCCAGGTTCCACGAGAGGGACTGCATCTCATACAAACTCATAACCTGTGAAATTGTGTTTTGATTGGGTACACCACATATGCCCGGTCTTATCTACCCAAGACCCTCAGGAAAATTATAGAATGCCATTTCTTTTCCTTAGGCCCTGTAGAAAAAGATTCAGTTATTACATTTTTTAAAATTCAGGGCAGGCATAACCACAGCTAGCCTTGACATTTCTGCACAGACCTGAATTTCTCCGGAAAGCAGAGCGAACACAACCAGTAGACTAAGGTCTATTTTAGAACATTGAAAATGTGAGTGGATTCACACTATCCCAGAGAAAATCAATATTGTCCTTCAACTATCTGAAGCCGATGAATCGAGTATTTAAATTAGATCATGACATGATTTATTCAAGTTCTTCCACCTGGTGAAACCACTTTTCAATGGCATTATACATCATGCGTGCACCTCTTTAACAGGTGTTTGATAATCCTTTAGAAGATGTTGGATGTGAGTAAGATTCTAATTCTCCCATAATTACCTTTGAGTGAGAACATTCCTTTCCATCTTGAAAGCAAACAACATAGAAAAATATTGAAAGTGTTGTATATTTTGTATCCTAACCTAGATTTAACTGGGACTTCCCTCCCTCTTACCCTTCTTTAAGACAGAAGGAGGTATGTGAAAAATGTTTTGTAAACTCTAAAGTCCCACACGAATATTGTTTTTTGCACTAGGAAATAAAATTTGCATTTATCGTAGACTCAAACAACTACAAAAACCTCAGAGTTGGAAGGAAACGAGGCGGGTCACAGAGTCCACCCTCCCATTTTCAAGGGGGCCCCCGACAAATGAAAACCAGATGACGTTTTCAATGGACCCCTTTCAAATTAAATGTCAGATGCATATGACGCAACCTGAAACATCATAAACTCTTAGAACACAAAGCTCTTCCCCATTTTCTCCAAAAGGCCATCAAGGCCCATGTGGAATTCACATATTCCCTCTAGACGTCTATAAAGGTATATGGCTGGGCAGCTCCTGGGGAATTCATCTATTTTCATGGCTTTGAGCGAGCGCATTTTAAGGTTATAATCCTTCCACATACTTTTAAAGAGTCACCTTTGTAATTCTTCCACACATAGTATTTTTTCTACTCAGAGTCAACAAATATAAAGCTTAATAAAGCAACCTAAGCCCAGAATCCCAATCACTTGTTTGGAATTTAAACCTTTGGCTGACAAATATCTCCAAAGTGTAAGTTATACTGGTTTCTTGACCTTGAAGGGGCTCGTTCCATGCAAGGAAAAAGCCAAGAAAAATCACAGAAAGTGAGGAACTGAGAATGTCAGAGAGAAATGGAGAAAGATCAAAGAGAACCTGACTCAGCAGAAGAAACTAATTTTCAAAACAGACCTTATTCAATATCATTTTCCACAGATTAAGAAAAAAATTTATGTTATAAACAGTTATTTAAAATACATAAACTAGCTGATTTGCATTTGTATATATCAACAAAATATAGTGTTTTCATGAATTATGAAAAAATTTGTTCTAAATAGTGACTTAAAATGTATAAACTAGCTGATTTACATTTGTATACATGAACAAAAATGTGTTTCAAATTATTTAATAAGATCTATTTTTGAACACAGAAAATGTGAGTGGATTCACAGTATCCCAGACTTATTATATACACATTAATTAAGGCACTCAAAAATATTTTGAATATGCACCATAACCACCTTTTGAATGGAAATTTAAAATTCACCAAAAAGGTTCACCAGCTCGCATGGACAGGGTGGGTAAAAGCTGGTTTACAGTTGTCCGTATGGAAAAAGGCAGGTTATGATTCTCACAGTAGCTTTCTTAACTCCAATGAATGGCCTCACAACTGTAAACCGACTTTCACCTGCCCCCTTGGGTTTGAGACTTTCCCCCGCGGTCTTGGGGCAGCAGGTATCACTAAGATCTCCACCTCATCAACAAGACAGAAAGAAGAACCTGGGCCCTGGAGACCACGGCTTCCACGTGTACGTGGTAAAGCCAGACCAGCTTCTCTCTCTGAGAACACTGTGCACGGAGTTTAGGAGTCAGTCTCTGAAACTGGAATTCCTGGGTTGGAGCCCAAGCTCGGCAACGGCGGGCACCCGGCTCCCTTGCCCGTAGTGCAGGGCTATGGAGCAGGTCAGACCAGCCAATGTATTAAAGCTCAGGAAGCCTTGAAGAGCAAGTGTGGGACTTTAAAGGGAAACACTGCAAAGAGGAAAGGAAAGTCCACTATAATCTCATCACACAACTTTTTTTCTGTTTTTTTTTTGTTTTTTGTTTTTGCTGTTCTTTTCCTTCCTGCATTATTGGCATCACGCTAATCATTCCGCGTGCACAAATCTGTACTGTTGGCATGTCTCCTTAATGTAGCATAAACACTTTTCTCACAAAAACCATGTTCACTAGCTACAGCCAGTAAATTAATTACAAATAATAATTTCCTTAGTTTTTAAACAGTGAGGCTGGTTCCAATTTCAGTGTTAAAAGTAATGCTGCAATAAATGTCTTGGTAAATTTAGCATTTTCCACGTGCTCGATTATTTCCTAAGAAGGCGCTTTTCCTATGCACGCTCCATAGGGGAGGGATCATGTCTTCTGGTTTTATTAAGTCCCCAGAGACTAGCGGACAGTCCAACTCAAGGAACACTTGACGAGTGAATAAATGAATGAACGACTTCAACAGATTCTGTAGGTTAAATACTGGGTGTAAGTTATACAGGGCAAAAGTAAGTTTCCAGTTCTTTGCATGGAAAACGGATACAACAATTAGCAAAGACAAGAATAAACTCTGAGTTTCACATACTTACAACTGCCAACCTACTTTTGCCCCTCCTTGCATAGTTCTTACACATTAAATATTGGAGTTCATTAAAATGTAAATGCCAAGTGCTAAAAAACAATAAGATATTCTCATTCTACAAATTATTGGAGGCATTATCAAATAGCATAAAAATGGGGTTATATATTTTTTTAATTTTTATTTCTTTAAAAACCAATTTTTGAGTGTGTGAGTAACAGGTATCAAGGTACAACTACATACCTCCCCCTCTCCACTTTCCTGGCTTCCTCGTTTCAAATTCCTTGGCCAATGACATCCTTCCACTAATAGGACATCCTTTCACTCAGTTTTTATTTACATTTCTGCAGCTCCACATCTGGAAAAGGAACTTTTAAACTTTATTTCACAAGAACTCATGTGGCTCCCTCCTGGCCCTCTAAAGAGTAAAGATATTAAGGATGTGTCTGTTGTTTTGCTGGTATTTTTTTTTCTAATTCAGCTTTTTTATGATGTAATTGAGATCTCTCCTCGAAGCACAAAAATTTCTAATTTTTAAGGAATCAAACGGAGTCTTTGCATTGAGGAAAATATTTCCCCTGCCTTTCCTCACCTTGGATCTTTTCCGTCAATGACTTCTTAAGACGTTGGTTCAGAGGGCTCCCTCCTTGTTCTTATTGGTTCCTCACAATATTAGCATATTTTTTTCAGAACCTCTGAAAACATGGCTTTTCTGTGACCTACACAACTGCCGGTTTTCTCTCACTGGCACTTGTCTCACTTCAGGGTTGGCACTGTATCTCATATTGAAAGTGAACGGGTGCGGTCCGTGGCTCAAAGGTACCGGAGGGCAAACCGCCTCCCGCCGTGTTTCTGCAAACGGTGGGTCAAGAGTAAACCTGCGCAAGCAGATGGGGAAGGCCTAGACCACCGCGGGAGGTTCACCCCGCGTCTATGAGAGTCGCGGTGTGGGGAGGAACTGTGGGAGTGGGGGGTGGGCTGGACGGAGGAGGGCAAAGTGGGGGGATTGGGACAAGTGTAATAGAATAACCAATAATAAATTTTTTGAAAAAAGAAGAAGAAGAAGAGTCAATGGTAGAGTTGAGTGAATGTTTCAGTCCCGCCCCAGGCTAGTGTCCACGTCCTCAGATTTGGGGTCTCAATGTCACCCTGCTAAAACTGGGGGTGGGGGTTGTACCAGGTCAGTGGACTTTGTTCTGTGCTCCCTGAAGCTTTAGAGGGCCCCAAAAGAGAGAAGTAGGGTTCAGGGCTGCAAGCCGACCCTCAGTCCCAAGTTTTTCCATTGAGCCTCCACAGGAAAGAGCAGCTTTGGAAACCAGGACCATAATTCCACTGGGTGCCAAAGACCCTCCTTTGCTGTCATGTGACTATTCTGTGGGCACACCTGTTTCCTCTGAGGATTGGTGGGAGGGTTAGCCTTCTTGAAGGTCCCAGACAGCAATGGCGAGGGCTCACTCCCCTCTCTTGTCTTCCTTCAACAAGCACGAGGACCCAGCATGCATTAGGTGCTCAATAAACATCTGCTGTGGTTGCTGTGTTAGTTATACTATAGGCTATTTATAAAACACAAGGTTATTTATTATCCAGGCTCACTGTTCATCCAGCAACATTCTATCATAGTTAAGAGATACAGATAATAACAATGGTGCTGATACCAGCAACACAATGACTTACCTAATACATATTAAGGGCCAGGCACTCTGCTAGGTGGCTTGTGCATGCTATCTCAGTCAATCCTCACTTGTCAGGCCAGGTAAGTATTACTGGTGTTCATTTATGAGGTTGTGCATGAAGAAGCTGGGTGCCAGAGAAGTCAGTTTCCCCACAAAGAAATGAACTACTGAGTTGCACAATGGATTCTAAGTCCAAGTCATTCTGATCTCAACTCTAAAACTTTTTCTGCATATCACCCTGTCCCCAGGACTTTGGACCCTCCCTGACAGTCTCCATATTGCCTTGGACAGTTTACGGAGCCATTGTTAGTGAACAGGTGACACCCGGAAACCCATCAAAATGGCTAACACGCCTTTGATAATATCCAACAGTGAAGAGCAGTAGTTTCAGCTTCCATAAATACAAGGCACAGTGTGTTCTCTCTCCTGCTGTAGGTAAGTGAAAGATCAAACTCTGGATGCAGAACTGGTTGCATTTAAACTTATCAGAAGTGGGGCTAAAGATTCCATGTAGATCTTTTTTATGACCCACAGTGCATAGGAGTCACTTTTGAAGGATGTTTTGTTACCTTCTGTGGTAGTTTGAGAGAGTATTTCTAGAGTTATAAAAGCCCTGAATATGTAAATCTTGGAGCATACTGAAAAGCAACCATGCGCAAGCATTGCTCCAAGCAGGTAGGGAGCATCAGGCTCCTCATTCATTCTACCATGTCATTGACATGAAACTGGAGCCCTCCTTTGTACTAAGAGGCTAAAGCCACATCACCTGGACCAGGCGAATGAGTCAGCAAAGAGCACTTTTTCATAAAAATATATAATTTATTTCAGCAGTTCCTGTGGCTTTTTGATATTGAAGTCTCTTTATGATGCTGGCAGTCATCAAGTGGATGTTTGTCAAAGTCTATTTCCCAGATGTCTAAATAAACCGGTTTTCGCTTTGATGAGTTTTACTCTGGGCACTGGAGAAAGACGGCACTCCGTTGGAATCTCTGTACTTCGAAAGTGTCATATATTTCTCTTTTCAATTTGCCTCTCGCCCAAAATTTGAATGCTTAACGTTCTAGTTAGTTGGACGACAGTTCATAAAAAAATCTCCTACAAGTGTTTTTATAACAAAATAAGGGAAGGATTTTAATGATGTAGGGGGCAGGAAAGTGTCTTAAAAAGAGCAGATTCAATTGATAAAAATGGGCAAGAGTAAAAACAGACCATTCAGAAACAAGGAAATTTAATGACTAACAAATACCTAGGAAAAATGCGTCCGCACTAGTAAGCCACAGAATACAAATGAGAACATCAACACAAAACAGGTTGTTTTGTCTATCAAATCAGCAAGTGTTTCTTTTAAGGGTATCATTTAACAGAGGCCTGAGTGGGGTCGAAGGGCCACGTACATCCACACTAACAGGAAGGTCAGCTGTACCACCTTGTTGGAAACTAGGTGTTGTCACTGTGCCTGAAGTCTACACTTTGACCCTGTGACCCCCGTAGGGTGTTACTCACATTGTAGAAAAACCCTATAACAAAGTGTGCTCACCAGAGAGACAATAAGATGACGACCATCATTGAAACTAACTATAAATAAGTCATCTTATGGACCGAAATACCCAGCAAATGTTGTGAGGAATATTCTTTGAGAAGCCCTTCAGAAGTATTACTTCTCAACATTTGCTCTAAAGCAAATGAAAAAAAGCAAAATATGCATGCACAGCACAACACTGTCCCTTGTGATAAAAGTGAAAAAGAAAATATATGGAAAAAAATGAGCCAAATACTTAACTATCAAGGTCTTTGGGTAGTGAGATGCCAGATGGTATTTTTTTTTAAATCTATCAACTTTTCTCAATTTTTTTCTTATACAATGAGGGTATGTTACATTAAAACTAAGTGGAAAGTGAATTACAAAAAGCAAAAAAAAAAATTATGTAATGTGTCTGGGTGACAAATCATCACAAAAGGCTTATTAGCACATCATTCTCAACTCGGGCAGCAGAACATGGTCTCACACAGAGACCACCCAGGTAGTTCTGAGAAATCCGTGAATACGCATTACGGTCCTACCGAATGGCATTTTTATACAAGCAAATTTGAAATCTGAATGTGTTAAAACAATGTCAAAAATCTTGGTATTCATATCTTTGGCAACACTCTTTGGGAAGACAGCAAATGCTTTCCACGTGTTTCCAGAGAAAGAAGCGTGTGCACGTGGATGGAAGGTATGGGAAGGCAGCGTCTGGATTAGCAGGTGAAACAGGCTTTCACCTTCAGCGACACCCAGCAGAAGAGTGGCCAGCCTAACTCTCCCCAGCATAGACAAGATTTTAGAAGAGGCTGCAGGGCCATGTGCTTGAATGCAGGAAAAATCCCTTCCTCTCCAGACTTCCTGCCGCCCCCCCAACCCCCATCTGAGCAGTCCCCGTCTCTGTCAATGGTAGCCATGCACACACAGTTGCTGAAGACAAACGTTTCAATCTTCTCTTTCCTTTACTACCCATGAGTCCTTCAGGAACATACATCTCGAATCTATGCACTTCTCCCCAACCCCTCTGCCTCCACTCTGGTCCACGCCAGACCTTGTCTCCTGTGGAGCCCTGGAGGAGCCTCCCTGAGCTTCCCTCTGCGCACAGCTGCCAGAAAGATGTATCGACAGATGAGTCAGAGTATGCCACTCCATCACTGCAGCCTTCTGACACCTTCCCAAAGCACCACAGCGAAATCCCAGGTTGAAACTCCTCTCCCTGGTCTGCAAAGATGAATATAGTCTGGCTGGCTCCCAGCTGTCTCTGGAACCAAATCTCAGATCATTTGCTTCTGCCATATTCCCTTTTCTTTTTTCTTTTCTTGTCTTTTCTCTTTTCTTTCCTTTTCTTTCTTCCCTCCCTCCCTCCCTCCCTTCCTTCCTTCCTGCTTTATTTCTTTCTCTTCCTCCCCCCTCCCTTCTCTGTTTAGTCTTCTGCCTAAATGTTCTCCCCAAAGTGTTTACAGGGCTGTTTATTCTTGCACCCAGGTCTCTGCTAAACATCAGTTCCTCGGGGAGAACTTTCTGACCCCGTGGAAAGTAGCCCAAACACATATTCTCTCCCATCACTCTCTTTTACTAAATCGCTACTTGATATATTATGTTTCTTAAATTGATTTCACCCAACACAAGCTCCATGAGAAAGGAACCGGTACCAACTTTGTTCATTGTTTCATTCAAAACGCCTGGTATAAAGCCGTTTAATACAGATGCAGTGGGCGTTAGATGTACTGTATCATGACCGAATTCCACACGAGGAGAAGAATGTGTAGAGAGACTGGAGACCCACTGGGGAGCCTTCTTAGAGAGTTGTGTGACTTCCTTCAAATCCCTCCGGCTCTAACGATGTATTAATTCTTTGGGAGCCATTTAACAATACAGAGACTAATGTAGTCTCAAGTGACACTTCATGACATGACTATTTCCTGATTATCAATAAACAACACATCCTTTGAGGAGCAGCTATTACAACAGCCACCAAGAAGAGCGCATGGGCCCTTGCTCCTCCTTCCCCTCCTATCACTGGGACCCTCTTGTCAGTAGGGTGCCTGTCTTCTGCTGGTGAGTCAGCACATTGAAGGAAGGCACCAGCTCTTAGCTGCATGTCCAGTCCCTGTTACATGTGATCCCTGCTAGCGTGCAAGCCAGGCTCATGGTAGGCATTTGCGTGCGGGCCCCTTGAAAAAAAATTGTGAAAACCATAGCTTTAACAATGTTTTCCACGAGAGGGAAACCCTTTCAGCCTGAAAACTCCCCCGAAATCGTAATGAACTTTGCGTGCATCCATTTAGGTGTTTCAGTGAGTGTGATGCCTGCCACATAGGTCCTTTGGTGGGCAGGCAAGGTTACGGATGTGGGGGAACAGGAAGGCAGCCCAGGGAAGAGGGAGAACTCTGGAGCCCCTTGGAGGGCTGAGGGTTAGAGGCCCTTCTCTCAGTCTGCTAGCCAAGTTGCCAGTGCCCACTTCCCTTCACAAACACACCCAGCGAGAGGCAGTGAGGGGTGACAACGTGGTCCCAGGCTGTGGAGTCCTAGAGGCCTGCCTATCCAGATCGCGGCTGTACCGCTGACTGCCTGCGCTCCTTGGACAAGCTGCTTGTTTTGGTTCACGCTCAATATCTCTTGTGCGTAAAAATATGAGGGCAATATCTACGCCATAGAAACATTCAGAAGATTAAGTAAACTTATGTATGGAAAAGCTTCTAAAAACTCCTGGCATCTACTAGAAGCTTAATTTACTGTATTTCGCCATGTATAATGTACACTTTTTTGCCCCAAGTTTTGAGGGAAAAATAAGGCTGCACCTTATACATGGGTATAATGATGACATATGATGGGTATAATAATCCCATGTATAATGCCCACGAAAACGTGGGTGCGCATCATACACGGCAAATACAGGTACGTGAACTTATTTCCCCCCTTTCCTGAGCACAGGGGCGGATGCTGTTTTCATGGCAGAAACTGGCAGCACCTGAGCATCTCAGGTCCCACATTGGAGAAATCTGAACAGTCTAAAACTCAAAGAGAAAACCACACCTTCATCTAAAATCACCATTTCCCTTATATTACCACCCAAGAACTAGCTCCTAGAACGAATGACCATCCCTTTTAAAAAATGTCTGTTGGACTCAGCATGGCTGAGGAAGCAGAGGTCACACCCAGTTTCTGGAGTGGCAGAAGGTGGAGTCACTAGCTGAAGGAGAGGACTGAGTCAAAGAACAAGATGCTGCGTTCAGTTTGGTGCTTGGTAAACGTAGGGCATCTGTTCAAATGTGCATTTTCAGGAAGTGTTCGGATATACAGGGTTGAGAGTTTGGAGTGAGTTTAGGTCTGCAGATACATCCTAAGGGTACAGGTGACAGTGTATGTGTGTGTGTGTGTGTGTGTTGGGGAGGGAGAGAGATCATTCAGAAAGAATGTGTCAAGTGAGGGGAAAGCTTGTTCAGAAAACACCCACGTTAATGGGGGGAGGGTAGAAGCAGCGGGGGTGTTGATGGATGTTTAATGCTCTTAGGGATGCGGGGGGCCTGATTTTTAACATTGGCCAATTTCTGTTGTGTAAATACAACTCCGTAGCCGATTTCAAGAGACCAACATGACCTTAACAAGTTCACAACGTTCTTGGAAAATTGCAACCTGACCTTTGCAAACAGATAGGAGACCACCCCAGCACACCACCCATGGCAGGAAGAAGAGGATAAAAAGGACTGAACCATAAAACGGTCAGGGAAGTAGAGGTAAAAAACTACAACAACAGTACCATGGGAAGCAAGGGGCTTGAATTTCTCAGCAGGAATTGTGGCGATCAAAATAGAAAGGTCCAGTAAGTGAGCTCAAAACATCATCGATTTGCCATCTGTGCATGAGTGACGTCTCTGAGAGGCAGACTCAGCGAGGGAGGGGTGGGGAGTCCAGCTGCAAGGCTTTATCAGGGAACACACGGAAGGGAAGTGGAGATGAGTTTACATGGTCCTTTCTAAACACAGGCTTAGGAATGGCAGGAGAGAGGTAAAGCTAGTATACAGTGAAATGCCGGTCCAGGTCGTTAGTGCATCACCTAAGAGGCATGGGCTACTGGGTGGAGAAGAGGTAGCAGCCAAAACGAGGCTGAGGATGACACCCACCCATGTCAATGGGACCAGAGCAGGTCAGGTGATAAGGAGCACCACTGTGTGCCAGAGGAAGAAAGAGGCTCCTGGGAAAATCCCTCTGCCTGCTCTGTTATTGCCATCGCTAGCAGGAAAGAAAGAGCGATGGTCCAGCTTGATTTCTGAGGTCAAAGACAGTTGGAAGCAACCCTGGTCCTGTCACGTTCTCGCTCTGTGATTTCAGGCAACACTCATTTCCTCAGCTGTCAACTGGAGATAATAACCATTCAATACTTTGTTTTTCTTTTATGAAGATGCAGTTATCAAAAACATGTAAAGGACCTCTCAGACTACCTGGCATAGAATAGCTAGTAGGCACATTTTACCTTCTTTGCTCCATCCCTTACCAAGGCATTTAAAGGACAATTACAAAGGTACCCTGTGCTCTACCCGTGAATGGTCAGGAAGGAAATGTTCCCTCTGCTGGGTGAGTCCTGCAGCTCTGGGCGAGGCGGGACAAACAGGATGGGCCTGTCCTCCCCCCACACATGCCTACAGCACACTGACGTGGCCAACCTTTACACTCGCGGGCTGCTCGAGCCACTGCCACATGCGGGGAAAGCCACTCATACAGCCCTGGAAGGACCATCTGGACAAAAGATGTTAGATGAATATCTCTGATCATTCAATTGCATGTTCTATTGGTATGAATCATGGGAGATATGAAGTACATGTAACTTCAGAAGATAATACCTAGGAAATTAACTTGCTCCAGCTTTTCCTAATTTGACGTCAGCTTTTTTTAGGATTTCTTGATCTCATTTCTTATATGAACTCAGTGCAAGAGTAACATTTGTTTTAAATCCCTTAAATGGTGCCTTTGGGGCTAAAAACTTAACTTTATTTATTTTCCTATGGTAAATATAAGAAAGTTAGACTGTTACTAAATTGTAAAAGTCAGTCACTAATATTTAAATCAAACAAACTGATCCAAATATTTTAAGTGCCCGTGGTTACTATACCCTGGATTTTATGTAAATATTGAACTAGGATTATTTATATTAGTTGGTCAGAATTTGGAAAATGAAAAAGAAAGGTCACTTTAAGTTTAGTGAAAACTCCAGCCCACAGCTCCATAACAGGGAAGTAGGCACCCCTTCTCAGTAGGGAGCACCCGGAAGAAAGCCCTCCAGCTTCCAGAAAACACCATTACTTTTTAAAACATGCCTACACTGTTATTCTTCCTCTCACATATGAAAATCCCGTGTGTCATGTGCTATTACAGGAACCAAAGAGCCATGTTTCTATAATTTTTAAAGTTATCCATTTTAGTTAATAAATTCATAAACATATTCTTATTTATGAAAAGAAAATCAGAATCCCAAACAAATGTGGGTCTTCTCTCTCGATCTCTAACAATGATTATTATCACTTTGTGTTATAATTTGGGTGTTTGTCCTTCAAGTTATTGTTTATTTTCCTTTGTGTTTAATATGTGTATTACATGTGCACATGCATGTTCTATATACATAAGTTATATATGCGTATATATATAAAACTGTTTTATACATAACAGTTATATAATTTTTAATATATTTATATATTTTTAAAACAATTGTTTCATGTAGTGGAAAGGAATTTATAAGTAATACACTCTACATTTTCAGAAAATTGCCATTTTTTTACACGAAACAATATCTTTTAGGCCATTCTCGGTTAGCATATTCTGTATTATTCTATGCAATGCAGTGTTTCATAATGTATGGATGCACATATTATGTAGGCTTTCCCCTGCTGGTGAAGAAATATTTGCAATACATGTGTCAAAGAGCTCTATTCTCAACATATACATCACTTCTAAAAATCAATAAGAAAAAGACAAACAACCCAATAGAAAAATTGGCAAAGGATGTGAATAGCCGGTTTGCAGAAGAAAACACAGATAAAAAAAATATGCTCAACCTCAGTATTATCTAGAGCCACGGTCCTCAATGGTCCCCGAGATGATTTTAGGGGATACATGAGATCGAACCTATTTCATCACAATTTTACGGCATTTGCCTTTTTCTCTGTGTTGACATTTGCAAGGATCGTGCACAACAATGGCAGAGAAAACTGCAGGGCCTCAGCGCAAAATCAGGGCAGTGGGACCAAACCATACAGGGGTAATTTTACTCCTCACTCCATGCACTGGAAGCTAAAAACGGATTCCTAGATGAAGCAGTCAAAATTGTAAACAGCATCCACTCCTACCATTGAGTCCCCACCTTTTTACTGTTCTGTGTGACAAAGTGAGGATGAATACCTTCTCTCGGAAAGACACTTGTGTGATGGTTTAAGCTCAACTAGTGTCTTACTCCAGCCAATACCATTTTAGTTGAAAAAATGACAAACTATGGTTATTCAGAGATACATTTTGTGAGGCATTTTCTCAGAGTAGCCTGGTGAGCCAATCACTTCAAGGGAAACAACTGACGGTACTTGTTGCCGACAGACTATAAGCTTTCAAGCACAAATTAAATTACTTGTATCTGCCACTGAGCGCTTGACAGCTTCCCAACACTTAAAACTTTTCTGATGAGATGGATAGTGATGTTAATAACTGTGATTTTTTTGGCCCTGCATAATGAAAAGTGTCAAATTTGGAAGATTTGCAAAATTCAGTGAACCAATATTTTTCAAATCACCAATGCGTGATATTACAAATTCACGAGTGGTTAAAAGATCCATTCAAAGTGCAAGATAGACGAATAAATTTTAATAGTACAAAGCATGAAAAGTTCAATGGCTGGGTTTCAGGTTTCCACATTGACACTTATCTTCCCCAAACTACTACTGGTAGAGCTTTGGTGTAGGAACAAAGAAGAATTGTTCCAAAAGGCTACTAGACTATCCCCCTGTTTTCTAACCACCAATCTACTGAGGCTGATTTCCCACATACTTTCTTCAGCCAGACAGCATACCGGCATGCTGAACGCAGAATCTGGTGTGAGACCCCATCTACCTTCTGTTAAGCAAACATTAAAGAAATTTGTAGCCATGCAAAACCATGCCAATATTCTCATTTAATTTCTAATTTTTTGAGAAAACATAATTTCTGAATTTAAAACATGTCATTTATATTAACATGTAATAATAGGCTTATGATGGCCATTTTAAGTGGATAGTAACTATTTTTTAAATTACTCAGCTTTGATTTCTAACATGGTGAATCTTGACAGCTATTACCCAGAGAAACAAAAACTTTTAGGGGTCTTCAAATATTTTTAAAGAGTTTTCCTTCTGCCTGGACATGATTCCCCGAGACATTGGTGAGGCTCATCTCCCACTTCGTGGGGGGCTCGTGTCCCTCAGCAGGGACACTGTCCCTGGCACTCAGCTCCTTTTCTCTTGCTTCCTTTTCTCAGCTTTACCTTCGTATCACTTACCAGCATCCAGGATAAAGTATAATCTCAGCCCAACCTGGGACATGGTCGCTCAGTAAACATATTAAAGAAATGAGCCCCAGTTCCTCACTTCCATAATGGAGAGTGTCCTGTCTCTCACCGGACTATTATTAATAATAATTACCACTTATTTCATTATTAAAATTTAGTGAGTAGAGCCAGGCGCACTGCTGAACATTTTGCTAGCATGATCTCACAGAATCCTGATGACACACACCCAATGAGACTTAAATGATCACCATCTCCCACTTTACAGGTGGGGAAACTGAGGCTCAGAGGGGATGAGTCATTCATCCAGGTTCACAGCCCTGCTGTAAATCAGGAGTTGCCACCCGAGCTCCATGGAATAAGCAGTGAGCACGCACATGGAGCTCTCTCTAAGTACCAGAAATTGCTGTTTATGTCACCACTCCCAGGGAGGGCTACACAGGAGATGCAGTGGCCCTGGAGACAGAGGTGAGACTGTGCTGATGTCCCAGGGAGCTGAGCCTCAGTGGGTCAGCAGGGCTCAGAGGGGACTGCTCCGGAAAAAAAAGGACTTTTTCCTCACAACGGACTTGCTTTTTATTGTGTTGTATTTTTTCCATGACTGTTTAGCTCCCTTATACCCCTTTCCCCCCACAACCGTCACTCTGTTGTCCATGTCCGTGAGTTCTTTTTCCTTTTTGCTCAGTCCCTCCTCTCCCCACCCTCCCCCAGATCTGTCAGCCTGCTCTCCATCTATGAGTCTGTCTCTGATTTGCTTGTTAGTTCAATTTGTTCATTAGATTCCACAGATAAGTAAAATCATATGGTATTTGTCTCTCTCTGACCGGCTTATTTCACTTAGCATAATGTTCTCCAGGTCCATCCATGCTGTCACAAAGGGTAAAATTTTCTTTTTTATGGCTGAGTAGTATTCCATTGTGTAAATGTCCCATAGTTGTTTTATCCACTCATCTACTGATGGACATGTGAGCTGTTTCCGTATCTTGGGGATTGTAAATAACACTGCAATAACGTAGGGATGCTTATATTCTTTTGAATTAGTGTTTCAGGTTTCTTTGGATAAATTCCCAGAAGTGAATTTCCACAGTGGCTGCACCAGTCTGCATTCCCACCAACAGTGCACTAGGGTTCCCTTTTCTCCGCGTCCTTGCCAGCACTTGCCGTTTGTTGATTCATTGATGACAGCCATTCTAGCAGGTATGAGAGGGTATCTCATTGTGCTTTTAATTTTCATTTCTCTGATGATTAGTGACATTGAGTATCTTTTCATATGTCTATTGGCCATGCGTATGTCCTCTTTGGAGAAGTGTCTATTCAGGCCCTTTGCCCATGTTTAATTGGATCATTTTTTTTTTTTTTTGGTGTTGAGTTTTATAACTTCTCTATAAACTTTGGATATTAACCCCTTGTCAGACACAAGGAGCTTTCTTAAACACTGGTTGGGAGGGGTGTTTGCAAAGTCCACTTTGTGATCAGATAAGAATTTGACAGTAATTACTCTATTTTCAGCGGGCACCAAACCTGACTTTATCACCCATCGGTTATCTGTGCCGCCTGGAAGGAACTCCGGGTAAGGCACAGGAAAAAGGTGCGGGTATTGTTGGGGCTTCCTGCTGGCCAGTGCACTGGCCATTGTTGGGTTTATTTTTTTAGACTATCGCATCACAATTATTTCGGCAACATCCTTTTTTCCATCCTGGACCCGATGCAATATTTATTGACCTGTGCAAACTGCGTCAGTGCTTAGTTCTCTCTGTGTTGTTGTCCATGTTTTTAAGGGTATTTTTTAATCCATTAAATGATCTTGCTCATTGCCAGGTCATGAGCTCACCCTACAAACTTGAAATCATACCTTTTTAAACAAAAAGGGACCTCAGAACCTTGCTCAACCACTACGTTTTTTTGAAAAGAAATAACGAAATTGCATTTCTTGAGAGCACCCTGCTCAGGCACTCCACTCCGCATCAGCTCCCTGAGCACTGCCCACCCCCTGACTGTTGGCATCTCCCATTTCACAGATGAGGAAGCTGAGGGAAGAGAAGCAGTGTAATGGCACTGTCCATAGGTCACAGATGTGCCCTTGGGTCCCCGGAAGTCCTGCTCCAGACCTCTAATCACACCAGAGATAAGACAAATGACATCCTTGCAACATTTTGCCACTTTGGCTGGCAATCGCCCGAGTTCTGTGAGTACTGGCTGTCCAGGCGAGGATCCCATTCCTGTCGTCAGGACTGTAGCACATGTGGGCAACTCATCAGGGGCCCCTCAGGAAGAGCCAGTCCACCAGAGAGTAAATGGTATTTGAGTCTATTGGGCATACTGGAGCTCTCCCGATGCCTCGCCCTACCCCGCCCCCAGCCCCCAATTACTTCTATTTGATGACACAGGTGAGGCTTCAGCACTGAACCCTGGTGGTGAGAAATGTTCTTTGCATCCTCAGCAGATTCACATCGCTTGTTCCTATCACTGTCACTTTGGATCCTTTCCCTGTGTCGGGACCAGAATCACAGACTCAGAGACTCATTATGCAGAGTGCGTTGAGTTGGGAGGGGATGTTCTCATTTCCTTCAAGACAGGAAGCTGAGACCTCTTTTGGGGGAGAGTGCAGTTTTTCTGAGCCACACAGACACTTGGGGGCAGAGATGTTACTCATAAAAAAAAAAGTACCATTGCTTAAGAACCTGCTATGTGCAAGACACATTTCATAGTGAAATAACAATAGTAATGGCAATAATAAAAAATAACAGCTAATGTACAGGATCCAGCAGAAGTGATGTCTGCTTGAGTGTGGTTGGTAGGGTAATAATATGGGTGTAATAATTTATAGTTTTAATTTGGGCATTTCACCTAAAATGTCACATGGTGTGCTGGAGTGTGATATTGTTATCTTACAGAATTACATGCTTATGACTTTGTAATAAAAAGGGGCGTTATTTGTGCCAGACCCTGTATCTCAAGCTCTTAAAGTTTGTCAGGTACTATGCAAAAGCACTTAATGCAAATTTTAAAATCACTTAATCCTTTCCAACTTAGAGGCAAATACTAATACTATGCCCATTTGACAGATGAGTAAACTTCTCAAGAGAGGTTAAGTCAGTCGTAGAGATAGGATTCAAAGAGCCAGGCCTGTCTGGCAATTTGGTCCTTATTTCACAGCAAACATGGAGAAAATGTACACAATGCAGCCCTGCAATGCCCAAACCAAACCAGAAAGGGTCTTCCTGATGTGGATTTCTGCTGAGACAAACATTGGAAAAGACCAATGGGTTTTAGAAGCCTGGAAAGTACCATCATCTTGCAGCCCGACGGGCATTTTCCTTTACCTACGCCTTCCTGTACATTTAAACACTAATGGGACTCTTAAAAAATGGAGTCATGAAAGCAAGTCCAGCTAATTCGCAGCCTTAATCTTTTAGGTCCAAGGAGTCCCCCTGTCACAGAGAAAACAAAATGGCCCTTGTAAATGAGCAGATATGCAATCTCCAGTTCAGTGGGCACCACTGTAGTAGACAGGACCTAAACGTCTCTATCTAACTGATCCCCCTCTGCTCAGACAGAAAGAAAACGATGCCAGGTCACCTATAAATGCAAAACATGCATTGGCCTGTTTTCAGGGCCCGCACCCTTATAAACAGAGCCTCAAGGCTGTGCCGCCCACCAGCTGTGTGACCTCAAGCAAATCCCTCAGCATCTCTGGCCCCCAGTTTGTTCATCTGTAAAAGCGCAGGTGGTCTCTTCCATCCACATGCCCTGGGGTTCCTTGACAAAGCGTTCTAAGATGATCTCATTCAGTGAGCACTTGTCTCAGGACCAGCCCATGCAATAAAGGACTATATGCTGAAGCAAGCTTGGCAGTGGTCCACGTTTGTGGGCTAAGTCACGACTGGTGAATTTATTTCCTACCAGCAATCTACTGACCTTGGCAACACTGTAGTTCCTTACTACCTGGATCTATACTTGCCCAGTGAAAAAGACTGGATACCCCGGGGGCAAAACTACAGCTGCCAAAAAAAAAAAAAAAAAAAGAAAAGCAATCAAAGATAATTGGTCGAAAAGGCAGGCATTAGCCCTGAAACAAGGATTCAGCAGCTCAAAGGTAACAGCATGTTAACTACAAGGAAACCCTCAAAGCGGTTTGCTTCACCGGGGTGCAGAGGACTCCTCCCTGGCTTGACTATGAGTCCATGAGGAATGATATACATAAAAACAAGCATGGCAAAGTTCACAAAGTATTTTTGTCCAACCATTCAATTATTTCTATTATCTTCTTATATCTACTGAACAATAAGGAAACTCAAGCAAGGACTCACTGAGTTGAGCAAATAGGGTGACAAAGAATGTGGGGACTGTGATTGTCAGCCAGAACCCAGTCAGTTATACCAAAATCCAGTAGGTCAGTCGGGGTTTCTTAACTTTGGCACCCTTGATGTTTGGGCCAGATCACTCCTTGCTGTGGGGGCTGTCCTGTGCATGGCCTGATGTTCAGCAGCACCCCTTGCTTCTACCCATTGAGTGTCAGTAGCTCTCTCCTCTGGTTGTGAAAACTAAAAATGTCTCCAGCCCTGGCTGGTGTGGCTCAGTGGATTAAGTGCCAGCCTGCAAACCAAAGGATCGTCAGTTCAATTCCCAGTCAGGGCACATGCCTGGGTTGCAGGCCAGGTCCCCAGTGGGGGGGTGCACAAGAGGCAGTCACACACTGATGTTTCTCTGCCTCTCTTTCTCCCTCCCTTCTTCTCTCTGAAAATAAATAAACAAAATCTTAAAAAAAAAAAAGAACCAAAATGTCTTCAGATATTGACAAGTGTTCTCTGTGAGGGAAAATCACTCCCGAGTGAAAGCCAGTGCTACAGATAGGTGTTCAGTGAGTACAGGATGAATAAACACTCTTCAGTTTCCTCTGAGGACCGAAGTCCAGCTCAGGCCACCTCAGCTAACTCCATTACCAGCTCTCCTTGTAACCACAGGTATTATTGTACTGAACCTCTGCTTGGAAACACTCACGCCTTTTCCTCACTGGCTACAGAACTGCACAGATGGCCCTGTGTGGCCTCCAGACATGATTGCAGCCCAGCTCCATAAGTCCCTCCACATGCCAGTGGCAGACGTCCCCCAGACTCACTATGCTTGGCCATTCCTCTTCTGTACCTACTCTTCCCTCTGTCTGCAATGCCATTCCTAATGTCCCAGACAGAGACTGTGAATTCTTGAACCCATACGTGTGCTGTGAACACTCCACAGGAGCCCAAGAGCTATTTGAACTGAATTGAATTGAATTGACTCCTTGCTCAGTTGCCCCAGCACCCGACATTGGTCAAGCAACCCAACCACCTTCGGCCTGAGTCTCACATGGCCATTACAAGAAAAAAAGAACGTCAAGAGGCTGCCACATAAGAAGTTCTCAATGAACAGTTCTTTTATCTTGCTGTTCATAGTTCTTTTTAATCTATGAAAATTATTTCACAAGAATGAGTCACTTTCTGGGCTATAAGAGCGACTCGCATTTGGTATACAGAAATAGAACTAAAAAACTTAAAGTCTCTTTCTTTTGAGTAAAATACCATTTCCATTTTTGGTTATTAGATTCTCCCTCTAAATTTTTGGAGACAGGAATACAAGTTTGATACCAGTGTAACTATAGAAACGGCCCTATCTTGTGTGAATCAAAGAGCCCTCCTGCTCGGGGTGAGTTCTCTCCAAACAGTGCTATCTGTGACCCACACTATGTGCAACCCTCGGTAGGTTTTAAGGGCTTCCAGTTTCCCACGGGAATATAAGGAAATTGGAATTATTCAGCCAGACGATAACAGGAGAAACAGGAACAATGCCACCAGCCTCCGGCCCTGAAGTCTGGCAAATTGGAAGTTCTTTGTGTAATGCTTATAAGGATGCCAAGCCCCACAGAGGCTGGCCACCAGGAAAAGGAAGGGGATGAGGAAAGGGAAGAGGATCTGAGGGTCACAGCCAGCTGAGCAAAGGAGACATCCATCACCAGCGCCGCCCTGGCAGCCTGCACAGAGGGCACCAGCTCCACCGGCCAAGGACATGGGAGAAAAACAACCTTGGCTTTGCTTTATTAGTTAAGTGAACAGACTCCTTAAGAGTATTGATGTATTGACTAATGATTCTGACATCCAGCGTGCTGGGAGCTTACATGTTTAAAGGGCAAGAGTTACAAATCAACAAGTTATTAATTTAATTCCTCTTTGAAAAGGTGCCAAAGGTAGAGAAAGCAGAAAAGGAAGAGCATTTATCATGTTTTTACATCAATAAACATGATTAAATAAATATCATGTTCACTTCCCCTCTACTTTCCTAGCTAGTGAATCTTGAAGCTCAGGCTAGGGCACCTTATTAAAACACAGATCCCTGGGTCCCACCCTCAGCCATTCTGCTTCATTCATTCTTGGTTTGGGTCAGAGAATTATCATTGTCAGTAGTCACCTGCCACACCAACTGATTGTCATGCAGGAGGGCAGCAAAGCACTTTGACAATGCTGTGTGTCAGAGCCGACAGCCGAGTCCTTGACAGCTGAGCCATGTGACCAAGCTCTGTCCAATGGGTAGAAGCAATGTGCACCACTTCCAGGCCTGCCTCTGAGACCCCTGCCCCACCTTCACACACTCCGTGGCCATTGGCTGGTTGGGTGTAGAGGACCTAAGGGAAGCCCTGGGCAGGCGGGCCGTGAGGAGGTCCCTGAATCAGAATCCCATTCCTACTCCCATCAACCCATCCTGGACCTCCACATGAGGGAGAGAAAGGAAGAAGGGGAAGAAAACCAACTTTATTTTATGAAGGCACTGAGCTGCTGAAGCTTTTCTTACAGTACCTAGTCTAATCTGATGAATATACATTACTCTTTTCTATTCTACAATTTTATTAGATCTTTGCTCTAAAGATCCAAGGTAAATGTTTTAAGGGCAAAACTGGTACATGAACACAGTAGAAAGTCCAAGAGTGATTCATCACGTCAAAATCCATCCCTACCTTTGGATATGAGAATGAAAACCCCTTAAAATATAATAGGTCTCTTGGACTTTCTTTGCACATGCAAGATTATGCCTTAGCTCTCTGACCCACCTTGGTGACAAGTTAATAAAATAAATGTTAGACTCAGGTACACTGTAAAGGCTAAAGACTGGGGTTGGTAATTCTCTCCAGAGTATTAAAGGCCCCTCTTAGGGCACCAGGAATACAAAGACATCTGCTGCCAAGACAGGAACTCGGGAAGCAAAACCAACACTTAACAAGTGGCCCATGCCTAGAGTTCGCTTGGCCGTGGTGGGACCACTATTCACAAAGAGCTGCCCCTAGCCCTCTGGCAGGAAGGAAGGAGCTCACTGTGACTGAGCTCAGGTTTCTGATGTATAGGGACTGGGGTATGGCCCAGCAGCAGGCTCAGCTCCACGAGCCAGACCCAGTGACAAGGTGGATCCTGCAGCCTCCAAGGGAAGGACCATTTTCCATGTGTTCAATGCACCCTTGCCCATGAAGTCAGCCCTTCAGATGGAGGGTGGCACCTCCAATTCCCCTCTTCCTCTTTAAGCCAAATCAGCCCCACACCAGAAGAGCAAGTGACTAAGAATGTGCAACTCAGCACTCCACCACGTGGCTGTCCACTCATGTTGGGGATGATCCGGTTTGACTTTGGAAAGGAGAGCACCAGGGCATTCCTTCATCTCAGAGAGCTCAGGTGTGGAATCTCCCACTCCCGCTGCCAGCTACCCAGGCCTTCTCAGTGCACCACGAACACTGCACACTCACTCCTGCCACGGTTCCGTCCGCCTAGAATACCCTTCCCCATCCCTCCACGTGGTTCACGCGTCCACGTCCTGCAGGGGGCCTCTGCTCCACTCTTCCCTCGGACACACTTCCCCTCGTGGCCTTGTCTAAGTCAGCTACCCCCATTCCAGTCACTCTCCTGTCCCCTGTCCCATTTTATTTCCCTTCAAAGGCCTTATCGCCACATGGAAGCACAATAACTGTTCTTCTGGCCTAACAGGATATCTACAGAGGACTGGGTGATAAGAGCTGCAGAATTTTTTTCCCCGAGTGCCATGTATCAGTACGGAAAACACACACGCTGTAAGGCTGATGAATAGGTAGTTTCCAAAGCAGCACACTTACAAGGACACTGGAAAAGACTAGACTGGGGTATATTGGACACTATGAGATTTTGGTGATGGAATAACAAAATTCTGTACACTACGTTACCTTTTTAACTTTAATAATGTATTTAATAAATAAAATAAATACACAAGTAAATATGTCCACTATAAATTCAATAAATAAACCAAAGGCTATTGTGGCATGAAGAAACACTATACAAGCTATCTGGTCTAGC
Organism: Macrotus californicus; assembly: GCA_007922815.1. Lineage (NCBI taxonomy): Eukaryota > Metazoa > Chordata > Mammalia > Chiroptera > Phyllostomidae > Macrotus > Macrotus californicus. Next base: position 39,440 of record VMDR010001491.1, on the reverse strand, counting down.
ACCTTCATTTGCCAGATAAAGAAATCGAGCCTCAAAGGGAAGCGAACTGCCCAAGGTCATACTCAAGGTTAGTCAATGAAGAAAAAGAATAAAAAGCAGAACTTGGCCTCCAGGTCCAATGCTTTCCCCACTGCCTGATATTTCATAGTCCAAACAATGGAATCTTTTGAGAAGGGACAAATCCTCTCAAAAGATGAGGACAGAGCAGTGGTAACCACATAACCCTGTAGCACAGAAGCATTTCCTGTTCACGAGGCACTGCCTGCCCAAGTCTATCACCTTGGTCCTCTTCCTTAGCCTGCTTGTTGAACCTCTTTGGAGTTCTGCTTCCTCCAGTGGGATGTTGATGGTGGTGGTGGTGATGTTGGTGATGCTGTCACGGATGAGCATAAGGATGGTAAGGATGACAGCTACTACCATTTGTCAGGCATCAGGCTAAGGGCCTCACTGCTGGGCCAAGTCAGGAAGGATGCCTCACCAGACCCCAGATCTGCCAATGCCATGATCTGGGACTTCCCAGCTTCCAGAACTGTGAAAAGTATTTGTTGTTGAAGCCACCCATTCTATGGTGTTTTTGTAACAGCAGCCCAAGCTGACTAAGACAGGTGTTGTCCTAAAGAGAAAATAAAATTGCAGGTATGATGGGGCTTCTAAAACCACCATGTTATATGAACACTGTGTAACAGTATTAATTCATCTCATTCTAGTATCATCCAGACAAAGCAGTTACTATTGCTATCACCTTGCATTTTAAAATGAGGAAACTAAGTCATAGTCAGTTAAGAACTTGGCCAAGGAATGTTTGGCCTAAAAGTCAAATGCAGACTGTCTGGTCCAAGGGCTTGGATTCTTAATCACTACACCATTGGTGTTTCTAAAAATTATGGTTATTATTGAGGCAGGAAGTTTTTACTTTATTTATTCTTTTAAATATTTTATTTATGTATTTTTAGAGAGAAGGGAAGGAAAGGAGAAAGAGAGGGAGAGAAATTTTGATGTGAGAGAAAAACATCAATTTGCTGCCTCTAGTATGTGCTCCGCCCTGGGACTGAACCCGCAACCCAGGCACATACCCTGACCGGGAATCAAACCAGCGACCTTTTGCTTTGTGAGATGATACCCAACCAACTGAGCCACACCAGTCAGGGTAAGGCAGAGAGTTTTTAAATCACAAGGGTACAGTTCATGACCTTCATCTCTTAAGTTTGGAGCTGGTTATAACTGAGAGGCAAATGTTTACTCTCCCCTTGATATCTTCACTCATTCTCCAACAGAACAATCTAAAAAATACCCAGCTATTTCAGCCCCTAATTTGGAAGGGCTCCAGAAGATCAATGTAGAGATCCAAGAATAGCACTCGATAAGTTTCTTGAGTCTGTTTCCCAATTTGCAGCCCTTTTTCAGACAGGCACCTCAGTCTCTGGGGCTGTGTTCATTCAGGGTAGGTGACGTGAGCTGATGTGAATGGGTGCCCAGCTTGGCACGCCAGCCAGAAACAACCACTGGAACCACCGAGGTTTTCATACAAAAGCGGCAGAAGCAGGCCACCAAATTCAGATGCAAGTAGGACATGCTGAAGATGCCATGGATCGGCAGTGTTTGGAAAACTCACTATCACTCTAACAATGTGTGGGGAGAGCTGAGAAAGCCCAGGAGTCTCCCCACAGACAGTCAGGAGGAAGACTCACTGCATCCGTAAGAAAAGAATTTGAAGCCCAAGCTAGATTCAGAGACTGTTAGAATTTAAAGGAAGCTTAAATGTCACATCGGTCCAGCTTCCTCATCTTACATTAGAAAAGTGATGGCCAGGAATGTAAGTCGCTCCTTCAAAGTCCCAGAGCTGATCAGGGGCTCCGCTTCTCTGCTGAGGTTGGTGTGTGAATAGAGGGTGGTCTCGCCTGGTGGTTATGGAGCTCTGGGGGTCACTCCCCTCCCCTTAAAATGACCCCTCCACAAGGTGCAAAGCCCTTTCTGGTGGGACCCCACCATCTCTGCTGCCCACCTCCCTCATCCTGACCTCTGGCTTCACTCCAACAAATAGTAAGCCGCTCCTGCCTGAGGACCTGCACACACTGCCTGGGATGCTCTTCCCTGAAATAGCGGCACGCCTCGCTCGGCAGTGTGCTGGGGCCAGCCTGAAACAGCGCTCCTCCTACTGTTAAACATTCAGGGCTTCTGTGACAGTCGCTGATTTACAGGTAAATGAATTGTATTAAAAACGCAGGTCATAAATACTCAAGACTTCTTGATTATTTTGTTCCACTTCTCTGTTATCTGTACTCTTGAGGTTAAGGCTGTTGTATCTGTTCGGTGGGATTATTATACAATGGTATACATGGCTTTTCCCACGTCCATGTTCAGTGACTGCACGTTGGCAGCTCGAAATTGGCCATGGTGGGAATATTTACACCACAGAAATTGTCCAGTGCTACAAATCCGAGCTTGACTTTTTGTTGTTGTTGTGGATTGTCTATACTTACAAAAGGGATGGACAGAAACGCTAATAATGCAGATTAAGCATAAAAGTGTGTCATGTCTGTAGCCATTACACTGTGAATAACACAACATTTGAGGCAACATGCTTCCAGTCATTGAAAACTATTATCCTATTCAGAAGAGAAGAAACTGACACCATTGGTGAATGAGTGAATTGGTGAATGAAATTCAGATATTCATATCTCTTGTTTCACTTTCTTCTTATCCATTAAATGTAAAAGAAAACAGCCAACATCCATGTCAGAACTACTCCTTGTCAATTAAAATTGCGGTTTGGCTATGAATACAAGAGTTCAGCAAAAATCAATGAAAGCATTTCGGGAAAATTAATTGGCTACAGAGAATTTATAATAAAGAGTATTGGATAAAATATTATTATTCATAAACTGTGAACTATGTGGCTTTCTGTAGGTAAAGTTTGTAATAAACATATGTACATACATGTTTGTTTCTTTATTTAAAAGCATTTAGAGACCCAATTAGTGGAGTTACCCACAAACCAGCGGTTTCACTCCTGCACTGAGTCTCTGCTGAAATGTCATCTCCTCTGAGAAGTCTTCCCTGATTGCACTAGTGCTGTCCATGATAGCTCAAGTCCACTTTATTAGCCTTCATAGTATTTTATTACTACATATCACTGTATCACACATGCCTCCATGGACTTGCTTGTTACCTGGGTCTTCCACTGATTTGTAAATTCTAAAGTGGCAAAAACACACAAACTGAACCTTTGTTTTAGACACCTGCTTCTCTTCCCCTTGTGCTGAAAGTGGATGCCTGGGGCATCGTAGGCACTTAAATAGTTTGGGAAAAATGAATGAGTGCAACAGGTCTTCTCAGGTTCTTATGTAAATTCATGGCATCTTTTGTTACAAGTAAACATCGGCAAGACACTAGACCCCTCTTGTCATGCTACAGTCAAGAACAACCTTTGCAATTAGTCTGCAAGTCAGCACAAAAAGAAAAGAAACAGAAAAAAGGTTGTATAGCTTCTGATCTTATTTTTTCAGCCAAAGATGACAAGATATACAAGTACGTTTCTTATGGCCTCTGCAAACGAAGCAGGGAGAGCAAAGACCCACCGTGTTCAAACCTAGACAGCCCAGATCACCTGCGAGGTAATTTTGCTTCTTCTAAGACTGCATTCTAAAGAGTCCTACTGACCACTCAGTGGCCAAGGAAAGCAATCAGGAGGGGGCTCGCTGTCCACAGAGGAGTTAGACCACTCAGGAGGTGAAATGCTGGGGACGAGGCTGCCACAGATGGGCCTCTCCATGGCATTGGAGGAACAGCTGGGTTGCCAGGGACTGTTTAGCCCAGCAAGGAGAAGCCCTAGGGTCCTGGGCTAATTGGCCCCCAATATGTGGAGAGCAGAGGGCTCTCTTCCAGCAGACAGAATGCACTTGCTCTGTACAAGTTCAGAACATGGCCTGCGACTGAGTGTGACTAAAGACTGACTTGGGTTTAATTATTTGTATTTCTTTTAGCAATTGTCACTGTGAGACAATAAGACAGATTGCCTCAAAATGAAGTCGGCTGCCCATCCCCGAAAGTGCTAGAGCAGAGGACAGGGAGGGGCTAGGAAGGGCAGACGAGGGAATCTCACATCCAGCTTGCGGTTAACCTTGGTGGCGGTAGTGGTGCCCGTTCACCCAGAGATTTTATGGCAAAACATGTTCTTTGACCTGAAGCTATCTACACATAATCGTATGCCTTAAAAAGGATAAACAAAGGAAAAACATTACTTGAATTTTAAAGAAGTGTTCTAGAACAGTATTTCAATACTCCTTTATATGTTTGAGCACATATTTCATCTTAAAACCTAACATTCTGGAAAAGTGGAAGTGGTGGCAGAATAGTTTTTTTTGGTGGTTTTACTGAGGTATAATACACAAGGCACAAAATTCACATGTTTTCATTTTTAGTAAATTATCAAGTTGTACAGTCATCTGCAGGACAAGGTTCCAGCACCTTTCCCTCAGGTCTATCACAGGAACTCCTGTCCCCACCTGTCCCCACCCACCCGATCATACAACATGAGGTTTTGGTGACAGACGTCGTTTACCCAGCATAATGTCCTTGAAGTTCATTCGTGCTGTAGTATCTATGAGAACTTCATTCCATTTCTATGGCTTCAAATATGTTCCATTGTGTGGATAGTCCACGTTGGTTTTATCCATTCACCAATTAAGAGGCATTTCACAGGCTATTTCTGTTTTCTTAACTATTACAAACAACAAGAGAATCACTTTTAAATATCTCAATTCCCCACATAAAGCAGAGTTGTGCAAAAACAAAAACCCATGGAAAACATTTAAAACATTAGGTGGCAAGACCAAAAAGGCATTGGTAATTATGGCATTGCACAGGGTAGAAAATCTGCAGATCTTAAAGTCCAGTTCTATGTAATATTTAATGAAAAGATGTTTAGAATGTATTTTAAGGTGAGAAAGCAGGTTACAAACAACAGTGAAGTAAAATCCCAAATATCTCTCTTTATATTCAATTTCATTAATTCTTACATGCACACTTTCCCCAGTATCAAAGGCTCTGGGCTCTGAAGTATGTTTCACAATAATATATTAATTTACCATCTCTGTCAATCCATCATTGTCATGGCACCTGTGCAAATGTTTTTTTTAAAGCAACATAATTTACAGGATGGGTGTGAATGACTTGGAAAAAGCATGGGAGAGAAAAATGGATCACTCCTTAACCTCTCAAAACCAAATGGTGCAAGTTAAGAATAGGGGAGACTGTTCATCCAAAAAGATCAGCCACATCTCTAAAGGTCGACTTTAAAACAAGGCAAGCTCTGCATAATGCAAAGCCTGCTCATAGCCCAGGACCAATGGCTTTTTAAAATACATCATCTTGTAGAAGGCTGTCGAACCGACGTTTTTGGTAGCACAGAATTTATACTCCATGGCAAACTGAAGATGGCTACGAATCAAAGAACAATTCGGAAAAGTCAGACCTTGAATATGAAAAGTCTTAGGGATGCCTAACCGATTTGTTTCACGTATATTCCTGGTTATGTATGCACAAGAGTGATATTGGGCTAATAAAATGTCAAAGTCTGCAAGGGCTTTTTCAATAAGTGTAAAACAAAATCCTATGTGAAAAGAAAAGGTGCCATGAACTCTAAGACACAAGCCAACTGGGACTGACCCCCAACAGTCATAGATCTGCATGTTAACAGAGTCTGCACAGGAAGAAGCAAAAGGAGGCCACGGTTCATCGGATGGGCCAGAAAATAAGTGAATCAAAAAACAGCCAACAGGTAGTCACCAGAAAGTGAGGCAGGCCAAATTAGAAGCAGCAGCAGAACCTTAAAGGGAAAACACGAGAAAGTTTATACCAAAAAAGCCCATGAACACTACCTAAGGAGGGGGGCTGTGACTGGAACAGAGCCCCTGGGCCAGTGGCAGAATCAATTCTGATCTTGGTCATAGGCAGATCACCTCCCTCCAACACCTAAAGCTCTAAGAAATGAACTGATTGATTCCAAAATAAAATTTTAGAATTACCATGGTTACTTGATAAAAAGCAGATGCTGTGCCCTACTCCAGACCTTCTATACCAGAGAGCCTGAGAGCCAAGACAAGGAATCTAAAAACCTTTCAAGTTTATGGGGGGAAAAACTTATGACTAATTTTACTTAAAATTATTTTTAAAAACCAGCAGCATTTTAGAATGAATCATATGTTTAGTCAGCATGAACATTTCTTCCAATTTCATAGTAGGGAATTTGGTCCAGTGAGAATAAATCTAGAGATGTCTCCTGATCCAGACGGACATGAGAAGGCTCGGCAGCCGCTCAGCACTCTTTACAGAGGGGCTGGAGAGCCTGCAGAGCAAGGGGACGTCCTGTTGTGCAAGCCCACTGCCAAGGTCAGTAAAAGACAGTCTACCTTGCAGGGATGGTGTCTGCCTCATGAAGCGGCTCGCACACCAGCAACACCATTGTCCACGTAGAAAGCTTTAGAGTTTACAAAGCACCTGCATCCTCTTCCCAGTCTGAGTTGCGAGTGAAATGAGCCAGGCAGTGAAAGACAAAAACCATAGGATCTCACCTATGAGTGGGGCCTAATCAACAAAATGAACAAGCGAGCAAAACATATAACCAGAGGCACTGAAATAAAGAACAAACTGACAGTAACCAAAGGGGAAGTGGGAGGGGATAATGGGGGGGAGAAGAGGGGAGGGGCATCAAGGAACATGTATAAAGGACACATGGACACAGCCAAAGGGGGTTTGGATTGAGGGTGGGAGGAGTCATGAAGGGAAAATGGAGACAACTGTACTTGAACAACAATAAAAAAAAGAGAGAGAGAAAATAAAATGAAAAAGAGGAAACAAAGCAAGGAGAAAAAAAAAAAAAGAACCCTGGGTAATAGGGAAGGGATGCATTATCAGAAGAAAGTGAAGTTCACCGAGGGAGACCAGATGCACAGAAGAGGTGAGCCAGGTCTATGACCTACACGACTCCTCATTGGGCCTTTCCACACCCAACCCAGTGCCACTGAGCCATGATGCATTGCCACATCTCAGAGCCACTGTGAAGGTTGGCATAAACCGAGTATGGAGACAGAAGTCCTCCTTCAGCTCCCTATAACATGCCACAGTTTCACAAGCCTTTGGTATTCTGGACCTATTTCTTTCTCTGAAACACCTACCAAGTTGATTGATAATTTATGCAAGGATGATCTGCTGCATTTAAATCTAGGGGTGCACACCTCTGCCCTGACACTGCCTCTAATTTTTTCCTACTTCATTTCTTTTAAAGAAGTCAAAACTTGGTAGATACAAAAGGGTTACAGCAGCTAAAGCCTGAAGTTAAAAGATAAAGAGCGGCTAGGGTCACCTGAATGTATCGCATTGCACCTGTTCTATATAGTATCGTTCTCTACTAATAGATGATTAAATGTAAATCCTAATGTACATTCCATTTTACATGCAATATGGGTTAGTTACTGTTGCTATGGAAACCTTCACTTTTGCATTTACTGATTTTAATTCTGTGACATTTGCTGACTTGAGTACAATGTAAAGTTTATAAATATAACATACGGGTTTGTGGAGGGCTTTTTTAAAGTATTCAATTTGCATAGATAATTCCATCACAAATCTCTAGGTACATTAGGGGAAAAAACATTAAACTGGTACCAGCTCACAGTAATCAGCAAACAACAGGCTATTTCCAGAAATAACTATTTCCATCGATCCTTAAAAATCTCCTTCCACTAACTAAATATCCTCTCTATTGTATAAGACTTTTAACCACTGATTCAGTGATAATATCCCCACGTGGAATTTTTAAAGTAATCTTATTTACTCAGAACACTTTTAATCTCTTACCTCATTTTACCTGTACTGTTAACCTGGTGAAAGAAGCAGACAGCGCAGACATGACTTGAAGGAAGAAATGACCCCGTGTTAGGGGCTGCTTCTAATCCTTTGGCTTCTAACTGGAGCTTCAACAGATTCATTGCAACCTTTATCCTCTGGTCCCTTCTATTCCTAGTCTGAGCCACCTTTTCATTGTTGGGCTCTAGCTCAGTTCCCAAATGTGCAATAAATGCATCCTCTCCAGATGTCCATACATTTTTTGACTTCCTGTGCTTGTCACTTAACAAATACAGAACCCACAATCATAATGCAAAATTATCAAAAGTTACCGAGTGAGTCACTAAGAAAGTAGAAGTCTCAATAAGAATTGATTGAACTCATGGACATTTATGATGAACCGCCAACACTTTTGAGGGCATTCACAGAGGCTTGGATGAACATCCACCACACTGGTCTAGAATCATAGACAAATAAATTATTTCACGAGTCTTCCTAGGGGAAGCATGAATTCAGGAGACCATACACAGACTGGTATACTGATAAAAAAGAGAGCACGTACAAGGAGAATTTTAAGTGTCTTCATCAAAGCCCGCACAGTCAATAAAAGGAGCAAATTTAGCCAATATTTATTGAGCTTCTATGTTGTGTCAGATACTGCTAAGCAGTCCTGCAGTAGTGAAGGGTCTATAGTGGTACCTGAAGAAAGGGAGAGGGGATGAAGAGACGAAGAAAACTATAATGCCACACTTAAGGCTTCCAGGAAAAAGGAAAACAGGCCAGCAAAATGGCAAATGGGCTTAAGAGAACCACAAGAGCTTTTCAAAGACAAGAGGCACTTGAAAGAAAAGAGGACCACTAATAAACAAGAGAAAACAGAACTAATGAGACTCAAAAACAGGGAAGAGAAGGAACGCTGAATCAATCTTGGCTTAAAAAAGATAAAAAGCATGTTGAACAAACTGGTAAGTAATGAAGATATGAAAGTGGAAGCCAATCAAAGTCGGCCAGGGGAAGGGCCTTGGGAAGCGCACAGCTCAGGGGAGGTGAAGAAGGAGTTTGACAGAGCTGATGGACACACAGGATGCTGTCACAGCCAGTTCAAGTGGATTCTGGGAAGCAGGTAGAGTGAACATCATTAAGCTATATATTGATTTGGGGCTTGAGAACACAGGTACATGCTGTTGACATGAATGGATAGAGATGAAGCCTAAGAAAAGTTCCTACTCCTATTCTAGTAACCCTGGAGTGAGGCTGGAGACCTCTCCTACCCAACATCCTCTATGGTCAGTTCATAGCCAACCACATAGTCCCATCCATGCTCATCCGCCCCCCTGATGGGCTCTAGATTGACCCAATTCATTATCATCTTTCACCTGGAAAACTGTAACATCCTTCTCTACCTCATCTTCCTGCATCTGCTATTAACTCCATCCAAATCACTCTCCACGCAGCAGCCTGGGTCACATTTTCAAAATGCCCATTTCATGATGTACCCTCTTTCAAACCTCTACCAAAAAGCATGCGCTTTCCATTGCTCTTAGGATAACTTTTTAAAAAGCCAAAATCCTTAATATGGACTCTCCACAGTCAAACATAATCTGTCCCCAAGGTAGACCTTCAGCCTCAGAATGCGTCTTCCATCTAACCCCTCCCTGCTCTCTGCCCTCCGGACAACCTGGCCCCCACCTACCACAGGACCCTTGCGCTCTGTTCCTCTTTTAGAAGGCAACCTTGGCAGCCCATGTCTCATTTTTTCTAATTAAATCGCACTTGTTCTTTAAATCTCAACTAAAATTCACTTCCTCAAGGAAGCCTTTCCTGAGCACAGCTCCCACCAGCTTTATAGAAACATGCTAGACTCCTCTAGTGCACCTATTACACTGTGTTCTATAGTGAACATTTGATCCATTATAACTATATGTTAATTAGTATGATTATTTCATTGCTGTATAATCATACAGCAATCAAATTGGTTGCTTGGCTGTCAGTGTCCAACAAGAAAGGCCCATGTCTGGTTTTAAGAACCACTGTTTGCTAAACACCCCCTCTAAGCAACATAGATGCACGTAATGAAGGAATGAATAGGATTTTAATGGATCTACCCAAGAACATAGGATGATTCCCTGTTGCTATAAAGTCATATCCCACCTTCTCAACCAGGCATTCAAGGACTGCCAACACCACCCTCTCATACCTGAGAAGGCAGAATTTGGGCAGGAAAGGATGTGATGAGTAATTTTATAATGTCAACTGGCCTGGGCCATGGAATGCCCACATTCTATCCGAACATTATTTCTGGGAGTGTCTTGGAAGGTGTTTCCAGAAGAGATTAGCATTTAAATTGCTGAATTGATAAAAGCAGATGGCCTTCCTTAATGTGGTGGGCACTAGCCAGTTGGTTGAGGGCCTGAATAGAACAAAAAGGTGAGGAAAGTTGAATTAACGCTGCCTGACTGATAAGCTGGGACATCGATCTTCTCCTGCAGACTAGAATTGACACCACCAGCCCTCTGGCTCTCAGGCCTTCAGACGACACCACCCACTCTCCTGGGTCTCTTCTCCAGCTTGCGGACTATACATCATGGGACTTCCCAACCTCCATAATTCTGTGAGCTGACACCTTCTCATGAATCCCTTCCTCGGTACATATATCTCCCATTGGTTCTATTTCTCTGGAGAACACTGACTGATACAGAGGGAGTAGAGAAGGGACATGTCTCCCCAAGAAATAGGAAGCCAATCTGACAACTCTATGAAACTCCATTTACATTGTATTCTATAGACATGAAGCCCAAGCATAGAATAAAATGAGAAAGGTGCCTCCTTCAGGTACACGACTCTCTTCACACCTGCAGCCTCCCTTGACGAGAGAGGTCAGCCAACCACATCCTACCCTGCCCCAGACCTGTGTGTTTGGTGGCATCTCAGACCTGTTTCCTCCAACAGGATGCCCTCCTTTGTCTCCACAACAAATCCAAGTCCTATAATCCCTTGTAGAACCAATTCAGTTCCTTGCTCCTCAACACATGGCCCAAACACGCTATTGTACTCATTGTATTCTAATGACAGAACACAATTTATTCTTCATGTGTTCAATAGATATTTAATGAATATCAATCAAATTCCAGGTCCTTTGTTAGACTCTGGATGACTAAATTGAATAAAAACAGTCTTCCTTGTACAGTTGGGTAGTTTCCACATTGCAAAAAGGCAGCTGGCCAAGAGAATAGGAGAAGACGGCTGAAATCCAAAACATTTTGCCAAGTCCTTCGGGGCTCATGTCTGCCAGGAAGACCAGAAAGCCTTCCCTTTGCACAAAAAACCTGTAGGCTCACCCAGACGGAGTACCTTTTACCAATTCATACAGATAATATCCCATGGGCTGCTGTGCCAAGGAAGATAGGCACTGTGTTTGTCCACATGGGGCTTACAGTTAGTTGAGTGTATGCTTCTGGACCTGCTGCTTTTCTCCTATTCTTCACTCAGTCAAGCAAATTCTAGCAGGGGCGTCCAACCTTTTAGCATCTCTGGGCCACACTGGAAGAAGAAGAGTTGTCTTGGGCCACACATTAAATACGCAAACACTAATGAAAACTGATAAGCAAAAAAAAAGGTTTTAAGTAAATTTATGATTTTGTGTTGGGCTGCATTCATAGCCATCCTGGGCCACATGCGGTCTGCGGGCTGCGGGTTGGACACCCCTGGAGAGCATCACTTATGCACCTGGCCCTGTGTTCAGTGTTGCTCGTACAAAGACAAACCAGGCATGGCCCCTGAGCTCAAAAAGGCCACAGTGATGTGACACTCACAGTGGATTCTCAGCGTACACGCAATTCTCAGTGTGCACGCCCTGGTTCCCACTGAGGGACCAAAGACCAAGTCATCAACCGGAAAGAAGGCTTCAGCCATGCCTTATGGTTTAACCAGCTGTAAAACAGGGCAGTGCCTGGAGACTCCGTAGAATCGAGATGGGAAAATCAGCTCTAAACTTGAGCCCATGCAGGTTCAAGCCATGGTGATCCTTACATGGCGGCCCTTGTAAAACTCTGGGCTAATTACTAAGCCTCTCTCAGCCTCCGTTTCCTCATCTGAAAAATGGCGATAATACTAGTGCTTACCACACTGCTGTGTGGCTCAATTGAGACAATAATGGAAAGCACTGTCCCATGGACTGGTGTGCAGCAAACACTCAGTAAATGCACAATATGATTATCACTGCTTCTGCTCTCGAATTTTTGAGATTCTTTTTTTTCCTCATCCAGCCCCCTGCCTTCAGTTTTATGGATTTCTAACTATTCAAGGCTTTGCATGATCTGTTTTCTTCCTAAACTTCTCTCAATATTATCTAGCTATAAACCATAGTTGTAGGAGGAGAATTTTTTTTTAAGATACACTAAGTAACAATCTAGAAGCTTCACAAAAATTATTCTTCACCTCCTAGGTAAGCATGAAATTTTCTACCCCATCTTCAGGTGATTTCCCGTGGCCTACGGGGAAAAAAGATTATTTTGGCCATATCTTGGCTTTTAAGTAGGCTTAGAGAAGTAGCCGTTTTCTTTCACCTGGCCCAGACTTCAGATGCCAATAGGTTACAGGACCAGATTGCAGCCATCACTGGGCATCAATGCTGCTTGGCTTTATCCCACTGGTTTTGGATATTTAAGCAGCTTAATCGCTCTAAAAATCACCAGATATGCAGCATCATCAAAAAGTTAGCAGTGTCCTAGATTAAAAACACTAGGAATATTTGGGTCACAACTTTATAACATAAGTAACTTAGAGTGTGTCTGTGTGGGTCTCAATACCACAATCTCTGCTGGGGTAATCTCCATCCTCAATGTCATCAACAGTCCAGTCTTCCCCATCAGGGCACCTGTCACCCTTTGCCATAAGTGCTTGTTTAGCTGGTGGTCTTCCCCACTAGGCGGTGGGCACCCTGAGGGTAAGGCTCTCTTGTCATCCTCCATCACAGAGCACACAACCCAAAAACTCAGTAGGTTACCGAGGGATGAATGAGCCAATGCATCCCTTCGTGGACATCACGGGGTGCCAAGTGAATGCTACTTCTTAAATGGTCTTAAAAGCAAAGCCTTAATAAAAGTAACAGCAGAGTTCTTTCTTCTCTCCTTTTCCCCTGCCTCCATTAAAAAAAAAATCACAGGAAATAAAGAATTAGGACTGGAAACCATTCCCCATCCGTTCTCTCCCCGCCTCCCCCGTTCTCTCATTATACCAACGGTATCTGGTAACCCTGCGAGGAGCTCCCTGGAGACCTGGTAACGTTACATATGGTTGGGCTCCCTGGAAATACAATGGAGTGAATTAAGGCAGAGATTTCAGTTTCAAACTATAAATGTCTTGACATATTTTCCTTTCAGGCAAATGCCTGGAAATATAATAAACTATGTTTTAATGTTTATTTGTTTCAAATACAGTCTTCTTTTTTTTCAACAAACGCAAAGTTTTGAGTCTGGAAAAAAATAGGTTTAAATCACCATTCTAGCAAAGCAGTTTTAAAAATAGTACACACAAGTGATCATTTCAAAGCAGTTTAATGCACTTAGCCAACGGGCATTAACAGACTTTTTGGAATAACCTAACACCTTAAGCTTATTTTCTAGTCTTGGTTAAGATACACTTTAACCTTTCTAAAAACAAACAAACAAAAACAAAAAAACTGACCATACGGGGCACCCACTGAACTCTGTAATTTTAATACATCCTGCATTTGCATGTTGAGGTTCCTTTATGATGCCAGGAAAAAACAATCCCGGGCCTTCTTTCATGTGCAGGTTTTAAGACAATGCTGCACAGAGCTTTGGGAGGCGAGGAATGGTTTTCCAGCTCCAGTCAGTTTTGTATAAAAGCAAGATGCTGTGACTCAGCAAGGTCCCTTCACCAAAGAAGGAGGGAGAGAAAGAGCAGGAGGCTGGATGGAGCCAGTGGATAGCACGTGATTTACCTGGATTTTATTTTTAATGTGTAGCTGAAAAGAGAAACAAACAGTCCACCTTATGGGAACCAGAGACTCTGGAGTCGATGAAAGTACCTTGTTCATGTTTCATCTAATCCAGAGACATCAGGAAAAGGAAACAGGCTGAGGAAAAGGAAAGGTTTCTCCAAGGCCCCAGGCTCAGGTTAGGGAGGAAGGGAGGTGAGAGAAGAGTTCAGGAAACATCACAAAAATGAATAAAAGTCTGTGGGCCCACGATGTGACATGAAGTGTCACATATGGAAAGGAAGAGCCACCAGTCTTGGCAATTTACCTCCATGGTCTCATTTACTGCTCAAGATATTTCTCTGATGTCCATATATTATTGTTCCCATTCTCCCACTGTGGAAACTGAGGCCCAGAGACTCTTGCTACATGTGCTGGATGGGGTAGGAACGCAACCCCTCTATCATCTCTCTCCCAACTGAGCCTTTTCCCTTGACTCACCGCTGCATCACTGTGGGGTCCATGTGCCAGGCTGGCTGCCAGCTGCGGGAGCTTTCCCAGAAGCCACAGCATATCCCTCTGGTTTCCCAATCTGTCTGGGCTGTAGACTTGGGGGACCCACCCTCTAAAATGGCTACTAACATTTTCACAAACCACACCTGGTGGACAAATAAAGTGTCCCTGGGCAACTTACAAAAACTTGGCTTATGGTAATTTTGCATCTTTAAAAAAAATGCCACGAAAATCCATTCTTTGCTTCAGACGTAGTAAGCTAAAAATAGCTCAGTCAGCCAGTAAGTGTGTGTAATTTTTCCTTTGTGCATCACCCATCCACGGATCCCTTCCTCTCAGCAGACAAATTGCCCAGAGACAGAATGCTAGCCCACCCTCCACAAAGTGACCTGAGTGATCTCGCTCAAAGGCAGAGCAAACGAAGGTTTCAGTGCCCAGGCAAAACAAACAAACAAAAACCCTTCATCAGTTCCCTTTGCCCAACAGTGGAATCTAATGTTGATTGCCCTGGCTGGTGTGGCTCAATAGATTGAGTGCCGACCTGTGAACCAAAGGGTGGCTGGTTCAATTCCCAATCAGGGCACATGCCTGAGTTGAGGGCCAGGTCCCCAGTAGCAGGTGTGCGAGAGGCAGCTACACATTGATGTTTCTCTCCCTCCCTTTCCCTCTCTCTAAAAATAAATGAATTAGTTTTTAAAAAAGAATCCTTATGATATAGTAGTGAGGTATGTGGACCAGAGGCTAGTCTAAGGGCTTTAATGGACTTATCGCATTAAATTCTTTAAAACAACCCTATGAGGTAAGGACTTCTGTTGTATCATTTTCCAGATGAGGAAACCAAGGCTGAGAGAAATTAATAATCATACCAGGGCCCTGTTTGTACTCATGAGGCTAAAGTTCAACAGTTTCTGAAGGTTAAGGACCAAAGCCTTCACAATCGGGTCCCTACTTCCTCTCCAGGTTTACCTCCTACTCACCAACCCCACTCTACACGTATTTGCACACCATCACGTACACACTCCAGACCCTAATCCCTGGCCATACACAAACCCTCACCCTCCCTCAAACAGAACACCACCTTTCAAGGCTCAATTTCTCGGCATGTGCCATTCCTCCTTCTGCCAAAAACACACCCCCCTTCTCAGACTTCAGACTCCCACTCATCCCTCAAGACCCTCCTGCCCCACAAATCCTTCATGTGTACTCTTCCTAAGCTCTTTCCAGACAGAGATGCTACCCCCTTCATCTCAAGGCCAGTAATACCACATCCAATAGATGTTCAATAGCCTCTAAACAAGTCGTAAAAATAATCACTGACACTTATGGGTGTAAGCGCTGTGCTAATCACTTTATAAGAATTCCCTCCCTCGATCCCCATAAAAACCCAAAGACAGATTACAGCATTATCTGCACATTTTCCATGAGGGCAGCCCGGGCACAGAGGGGTGAACCAATTTCCCCAAGATCACCCAACTAGGAAGTAAAAAAATAAGTCTGCGTGAGTCTGGAAGGTAATCATCATTCAGTGCCAATGCTGCGGCAGGGGTGGGCTTCCCGCACCTCATGGCCGCCCTGTGGTGGGGTCATCTGTGTATGAGGCTCACTTATAAAATGCACACTTCCCATGTCAAAACAGTGATAACTCAGAATCTGGTCACAGGATGGCTGCCTCTGCGAAATAAATGTGCCTTTAAGAAAAACCACTGCTACGGGCCACAGAGAGTGTCAATTGTCACGAAGGATACGAACATCAGTAAGATAGGACCTGACCCAAGGATTCCCTCAATCCAGTAAGGCAAATGGGAGGACAGTGCATACAGCTCATGACACAGCCCCTTTATGAGATACCACTTTTCCCCTAGAATTGAAGAGAGAGCCTTCAAGTGGTATCATAAATTAACTTGCTATATGCCAAGCTACTGGTTTTATATGTTGTTAATTTTTAAAATATAAACAGATGTATAAATAATTCAGGCAACTCAAAATTATATTTTGAGAACATGGTGAAATACTCATAATTTTAGCTAAAAGAGCTGGTAAAAAGGATGTTAAGTTCCTAAGCATGGAAACATAGATGTATATCTTTGTGTGCTTAGATTTATATACTAAAATGTTAACAGAAGTTTGTTTTTTTTAACATAGAATTAAAGACAATTTGTACTTACCCCTTTGTACATTATTGTATTTACGAATATTCTATATTGAAAATGTGCCATGTTTTAAAGGTCAGAAATATATTTAAAGCACATGAAAGTTAATGTTAAATAAATTGGCAAGGAAAGTAATCATGAATTCAAAAACAGTGAAGGTTAGTGATATGTTTTCAAGATCAATGGCATGATACTAAAAACTGATACCATCTGAGGCAATTGGAAAACTGAAAATGGAGAAAAGGGGTTGAAGCATGAAAGTTTTGGGGTGCCTGAAAGTACAAATCAGTGGTTGGTAAGAGTGTTAAATTTGGCCAGTTCCTGGTTACTACCTTGGCAAGTAGGGCTCAGATTTTAAAAACCTGACACCCCTTCTGTGTCAGCAGCACCGGGTAGCCAGGTAAGCCCCCCGTGTCCGATTTCTGTGCTTCCAAAAGCAGGGGCTTGGGCTAGATGATCTCTGGTGTCTGTTTCAGCCCTGAAATTCTAGGAGTCAGCTAATCTGGGAGTGGTAGGCTCCATCAAATGTTCTCCACCGGGACCTTTCAAAAGCAGGCGCTATGCACCAACTTCTTAATTTCAATTTCAAGCAAGCAATCTCAGCCAACTGCAGGGGCATCAGGGCTAAAATTATAAGGCATAAGAAGAGTCGTGTGTGTGTATGTCCTGCTCCATGGGCAGCCTTGTTTTTTATTTCAGCTTTATTTTAGCTCTAGTCTTATCCCCATTTCAGTCTGCACATGAAATCCTAATGAGTCCCAACAAATGACCGAGATCAGGAAGCAAAATTTAGCAAGCACTCCCCTCTCCGAAACAGAGTGTGTGTGGGGGGGGGGGGGGCGCAAACAATTTACTGGCTGAGCTATGTAAGGTAGTTCTCTAGAAAGGTTGATTAAAAATTATTATTAATGTGGAACTTGAAATGAAAATCTCAGGTGACCTGGCCAATGAAATGAAATATAAGAAGGTATGTGTAATTTAAAGAATTAAAAAAAAAAAAGAATTCAATTTGGAAAACCAAGGACGCTCTACACTGAAATTAGCGGACAAATCAGCCCATTAGAAGCAGGTAGCTTTATTACCCATCAACCTGACCCCTCTGGCCTCAAAGATGCCACACGGCCCGTTTAGCACATCACCTGTCCTACCCACACGCGTCTCCACTGTGTGAAAGAGTAAGCCACAAGGTGTCACAGCCCATCAATTGGCAGGGCTGTTATCAGCCCGGACACGCAGTGGGTTTTCAGGCTTCCCATCAGTGCTGACACAGCTCACATGGAGAAGTCTGTGCTGGGCTGCACACTGAGAAATGCCCCTCTTTAGACAAAATGGCCAGTCAAGGCTAGCAGGGGTGCGCTCTCCTGCCTGCCATGGGGCCCCTTTCCCATGGCCCTGCAACACTGGAGTAGGGGACATTTCAACATGCTGCTGTCTCCACTGAGTTCTGACATGGGGCAAACACCGAATGTGGATTTTCCCAAAAACAATGGAGTGCACGGATGCCATATATCAGTCAATTCTTCACAATTAGCCACACATACGTCTGAGGTATTACGACCTGGACTCGGAGGGAGACCAAGGCCGCAGGAAGGTATATGACCACTGTGTCATCACAACCAGATAAAGGTGGAAAACCCCGATGGCATCATCACATGTCATCATCATCATATATTACGAGAACGCCCAACTCACAAGTCCTACAGCATGCCATGGTGAGTTTGGTTTATTAAATTGAATATGCTACTGCAAGGCATGTAAAAATATTTTTAAGGACATTGTTAAGAGGTCAAGCAAAGCTCTGCATTACTTCCACAACCTCGCCAGCTGACACGGGGAGAACAAGGACGGCATAAGCATCAGAGCATGCGGCATAAGCATCAGAGCATGCGGCATAAGCATCAGAGCATGCGGCACAGTAGCGGCAGTGCCTGTCCCCACCATTCACTGCCAGCCATTCACTCCCAGCCTAAAACCTGGGCTAAGAAAATGAATGCGCAGAAAGTTAAGAAACTTCCCTAAGATCATATAGCAACCAAGAGGCAAAGCCAGGACTTGGACCCAAATTTTAACTTACTGTAAATCCTACTTCAGTTCAGATCTTTACATTCCAGGCACGTCACTCTTTTCGCTCCAAAGGGGAAAACACTGGTGGGAAAAAAACCTGCATGTTTCCCAACCAGAACACACACAGACACAGTCTGACTGGAGCAAGCACCACTGGAGCAGGGACATGAGGGGTATGTCCCTCTCATACCGCCACCACCACCACACGATGAACAAACACAAGGTCGTTATAGACCACAACATCACATACTAATATAACTTTCCGTATTTTGTTCTGCAAATCACTTCGAACAAGCTAATTAATGGTCCTGAAAGCACTTTCCTAAAATGCAAAGTGCTCATGGATATGTAAGGTAGTGTCATATTTGTATCATAATTCACGGCTGTGGGCCCCCAGGTAGATAGATCTAAAGAGGAAGGAGTGGTGGAAATATCAAATGAGAAAAAAAAAACACTAGAATGAGTGCACAAATTGTATTTTTAATCAGAACTCAGAGATTCCCAACAGATTCACAACACACAGAGGGCAAGATTCTCAGGTCAACCCTTCCTCAGCAGCAGAAATTCTCGTTTTCAGGCTTCCTTTTGCTACAGGTCTGGCTGAGCATTCTATCAGGGAGCACTCACCTGCCTACCAGGCTCACAGATTCTTTTCCAACTGTAAGCGTAAGTAATTGTTGGTAAGACTCAAGGCAAGGCAAATCCCACTGCCAATCCGGACAGTGCTGGTACAACTTAAATTGCTTTATTCAACAGATATATTTTGCATATCGACTATGTGCTGTGAGGCATTGGGAGACAGCCTGAACAAGACAAAGCCAGCCCCCACCTTCCTGCAGCTTACCTTGTAGGAAGGACAGACAGACACTTGAGAAATAAACTACAAGCAAGAAAATACCAGCTGGCTATAATTTCTGTGACAGAAACTATCAGGGCATGTGATAGAAGGTGAGCAGGTACAGGGCTAAGTTTCATCGGGTAGATCAACGAAGAAGGGCTTTCTAGAAAGGGGACATTTAAGTTGACCCCTAGAAGAACTCCTAAGTGCCAGAGCTCACTCACTGCCCTAATTTTCGTTGAGATTTTTGATTACCTGCAAATAAAGCCAACAACATGCTAAATTCTAGTGCAAATCAGAGCTCTTCATGTGTATGTGGGTTGTTATAGAGGAATCCGTTTGTCCACTCTAGCACTGAGGGCAAAGATGTTGTGAGGCGAATGAACTGGGCAAGCTCATGGATCCACAGCAAGCCCCTTGTGGCTGGAGTCTGGTGAAAACCTGGCAGGAGAGAAGGCTGGGCCATCAGGAAGAAACAGATCAATAGAGCCTTAAAGCTACAGCAAAAACAGAAGCATAGATACCTGGAACAGACCGATAGCTGTGGTAGGCGGCAGAGGCCGGGATGAAAGAAGGGGAGAAAGATTAGCCAAAAATCATACATGGATGACTCATGAACAGAGACAACGGCGTGGGGATTGCCTGAGGGATGGGGCTGGGTGGAGGTGGGCAAAGGGGAAAAGGGTGGGAACCACAGTAACAGCACCAACAGTAAAATACAATTTTTAAAGAAGCTACAGCAGGGTTTGAATCACACTCTGGGTTTGAGGGGAAGCTAGAGAGTGACATTATCTGCTTTGTTCTTCAAAACTACCTCCTTGGCTGTTTCCGGGGAACAGAGGGTGGAAAGAGGAGCTTAGGACCATGGGATGGGGCTTGTGACATTGCATCAAGTGGGCAGGTCCCACCTCTCCAGAGAGAGTCTGCCAAATCTTTCATTCCAAGTCTTCAGTTTTTAATCAGAAGACTAAAACGTCACACCAGGCTGGTCAAAGTTGGGAGTGAAGAGAGGACCAGGTGCGGCCACCTCCTCCTCGCTTTGGGAGAACACATGGAGTGGGGAGTGAGAAGGTGCAGCCCCTGGGGTGTTCTGTCCACACATGGACTAGGCCACCTCCCTGTGCCTCCAGTTCCTGACCTGCTACAGGAGAGCCAGAACACATGCACCTTGGGCCTGGGGGTGAATCATATGAGGAGGTCCATCTTCTCTCCGATAATCGGCAGGCATTGACAGGCAATGGCCTCACAGGTCGCTACTGGAGGACAGAAAGTAAACGTCAGCCTCCACAAAGACACTCGGAGACATGGGCTGGCTGTGGACGGACTGCCTCTTAGGAGAGTGGGAGCCAAAACAGGCTGGCCGTGCATTTTCCTCTGTGCCTTCATTTTTCTTAAGATTCCCAACGGGTTACCCGCAAAGGAAGCCAACACTGGTCCAAATTCTAATTCTAAGTTAATCCCCTGGCACTTACATGTGGAGGGCGTGGCACCATCAGAAATGAAATTGTCTTTCTAGCCCTCCCACTACTGCTTAAAACGATTAAAAGACCATCTTCCACAGCGCTTGCCTGAGAAGAGCCCAGCGCTGATGGAAATCTCAGTATTTTCTAAGTAAAATAATTAAATTTTTAGATGACGATGTATAATATTCCACAGCAATTCCAGGATTCTTTAGATAGTGCCATTTCAAGGAATATAAAAGATATTCATTCTTCAACAGGGAGTGTGATTTTGGTTTTGTTTTTATTTTTTACTCTGGCTCCATCCTTTGGAATTTCACATGGTTCTTTTTGAAATGAGACATTTGAGAGACAAATAGTCTAATCAAGTTAGGTGGTTGGGGTCAACTTTCCAGCCACTGCCAAAGTAAACCTATCCTGGGAAAAAAAAATGAATGTATTCACCTAATAAATTTCCACACATGAAACTAGAATCCTAGCTGGCATTTCTTATCTCCAGAGAGGTGCTAGAGCAGAGTAGTTAACAGCATGACCCCTAAAACTAAACTACCATCTGTGCGACCTGGGACAACTTACTTCACCCTCTGTTTCCTCATCAGTAAAGATGCAAATGTTACCGGTACCTGTCTCAGGAGGTGATTATGAGGGTTACATGAGCTGACCTAAAGAAAGCACTTAGCACCATGACCAACAGACCCCAAACACTCCATAGATGCTAGTTACTGTCACCGTGACTACCGTTTCGAAATGTGCATACCTTTCAGTACATGCCCGTAATATACCCACCCTACACTGGGCATTAATCTATCATAGCACCTCATTGTGAGAGTTGGTTTGTATGTCTCCCTTCATGACCAGATTGTAAGCTTCTGGATGATGGGAAATGCCTTCATCATCTCTGTATTTTCCGCCTCTGGTACAGTCATTGCCAGAAGTATGGGAATTCTTGAAGAATGATGGAATTTTGTTTTAAATGTTAATAATTGCTTATGTTCAGCTGCATGCTGCTAGAATTTAATATTTTTTAAAAACCTAGGATGAAACTAATAAAAGAGAAAGGACGAAAAGAGGGAAGGAAGGGAGAAAGGGAAAGAGAAAGAAGAAAGAAAAGGAAGAAAAGAAAGAAAGAGAGAGAGAGAAAGAAAGAAAGGACAACAGTTATCTTGGTCAGAAATTAACAAAGTCACGTATACTATCTACATCAGTAAAATATTTTTATATTTTTAGAGCTCTGTAGCCTGACACTTTCAGAGATTGTTTTCCCAGCTCAATTATGTTTTGAGACCCACCAATCAAAACCAAATAAGTAAGTTTATGAATCTTGTTCTTGACAATGTACATAGTTGAGTGTTCGACGTGGTTTGTTTTTATGTTTTGTTTCCGTGTTCAGAAAGGGGTAGTGTGTGTGTTCCTTGTGAAAAATGAGTTAATGTGGACAAACGTAATAAAAGGAGATTTATAGCCCTGTTCTCCGTACAATTTAAATTAATTTCTTTCTGAAACCCAAACAAAAAGCTAAATGTGTAAAAAATGCATACCGTTTTGTATCCTATATCATAATTTACACACCAAAAAGGGAGAAATTTAAATGTGCATTGATTTTAGGCAGATAAGAATCTGTGTTGAATGTGAGTTGAGAGGGTTTTCTTTTCCCTCTGTGGCCTCCTACGAATAGTTAGTTTGCAGCAATTTTTAATTAAAAACAGTTCCCATAGAAAGAAAATGGAAAGGAAAAAAAAAGACCCCAGGAAAATAAAATCCACACAAGAGTCCTGCAGGGTGTTTTCTGAGGCCAAGTAGAGATCTTGAAAAATAAGAGTTTGCAAGTTCTCATTTTTAAAACTGCGCTTTTGGTTTCATTTAACATTTTCAAAATAGCTCTCCTTACCACCGCCATCCCCTCCCCCCACTCCTTCCCGACCCCCTTCAAAAAACTGGGGAAGTTCTGTGTTTAGCCCTGAAATGAAAATCATTCATATGCCTCAGAGCAGCAGTAACATTTTTCTTTCTGAATTTCCAGGGGCAAAAAAAATTTCCAAGTTATCACAAAGCATTTTTCATTTTTCCCCCCATCCAAAATACCTAATCTCATTGTAACTAGACTCCATCTGAACATCAATGACACTGAGCTACTCCATGAATAAACATGATGTTACAACTTGAAACCTTGTGACTGAACTATGTAAAAATGAAGCCCAAAGAAAAGACTGGGAATCCCCACCCCCTCCCACCTCATCCCCTGGGAGTTTGAGAATTGAGCTGAGAAGGGGTGAAAAGCAGCAAATTTAAATTCCAAGGTCTTCAACCATTTTTAACGTTCCTGTTAAACCCTGTATAACTAAAAACTATAATTCTAATAAAATCCTGGTGTGTGCAGCTTCCAATTGTAATCAGTTTTCTCTTCTGGAGTGGGGCATGTAATACTGATAAAAGAAAAAAAAATCTCAAAAGAGAAGAAACACAGATGGAACCCACCCTTCTCTGATGTTTGTGGTCTTTTATTAAAATGAGCATCCTGACAACACAAAAAACTTAAAAACATCTTCGTTAAAATGGAGACATTTTTCATCATTTGAATGAAGAAACGGATTAGGAAAGTTGTCACAACAGGATGTTTACAACGTCACTTGATAAAGTTTCTTAAATTCTGTAACAATCCAACATTAGTTAAACCCTTTCACTACGAAGGTCCCTATGACGTGCCCCTAGTCTCCCTATATTTTCACCTCATAGCACAGACCTCAGGAAGTGAATGAAACGGTTTTTGTTATTCTTGAAGCTTTTGACAACAAATTCTGAGCTCTGTAGAACATACTTTTGCATCCTATCTGATGGTTCTCTGGTGCACAGGGGTGAACCTTAACAATTGGGTGGCTGTGTTCTTCCAAAGCACACTTGGCCCAGCAAGCCCATCCCAGTGCTTGAATTTTGAAAGACCTCAGGTCAATTCATGGTGGCACAAGCAATGGAAAATCAAACGCCCTTCCCACGGCCTGGGAATCGTGGTGACCAACAGTGTGATGCAAACCTCAGCGTCTCTCTTAACTTCATTTAAAAAGTGGGGGGGGGGGGAACACCCACACATTTCTTTACAAAAGTCCACTGAGATTCTGATGTGGCGAAGAAATTCTTTTTGCCAGAACGGCCAACAGCATTTAAAGCTTTGTTGTGTTTGTTTGCTTTGCAATACATCTATATTCCTTTAAGAAGAGAGGAGGTTCCATAATCTCTCAGAACCTTGCTGTCTTTTGCAAGGATTAATCCCACAAAGATTAGGGATCTAAATGACCTCATGATAAAATAAGTGTAGAGAATGTTCGGGGGCGGAGGGGCTACTTTTAGGGGAGTGGGAAGCAGATGCCCACAGCAGCTTCAGGAGTTACCACATTCCCACGGGCATTACAATTGTGTTTCTCGGGCCAGGTGCTAATCATTTCAACAACAAAGTTCTCAAACTCTCTCTCCCCTTGCATCTACTCAATCATGGATCCAAGGGCTAGTTAAATGTTTACTGAGTACCTACTTGGTCCCAGGAACTCCTTGCTCCAAGAGATAGCTTTCAACAAGACTGGTGGAGTATCTGTCTTCAACATTTCCACCATCATTACCCGGATTATTCCAGGCCCCTTTGTGATTTTGAACTGAATACCAGGAGCAAAGAAACAATGTCCCTGCTCTTTATTCTAGTTCACAATACTTTCTCACACCCAAGGAAAGTAAACCAGGGACTTTGTGGCATCTGAATTTTTAAATTCAAGGGCATTGCAGGAAATTTGCCGAGGAGGAACCAAGATCCACACCAACCAGTTAGTAAATTACAGAAACAAGTTAGAAACAAGATTAACGCCCAATCTAGTGCTCTTTAAACTAAAACTACCCAGCCTCTGAAGGGCTTTGATGTGACTTCCCTGGAAGAAATGCCTAAATCCCCAGGAGAGAATGCCCTGGGGGTCTGCGAGGAAAGGGGAGCAGAGAAACAACAGGGTTCTTCACTACTTTCTTTCCTTTCCATAAAGAAGGAAGGTGCCAGGAAATTTCTCCAGACTTGATTATAATTTATTCATCACAAAAGCACTAGCTACAATGCCTTTCTAGCCAAGCCCATGTTCAAAAGGAATAGGGAGTTGAGAACATTCCCCACATGTGCGTGTGTGTGGCTGGCACTGAGCCAACGAACCGATAGGAGGTAACACAGGACCTGGAACCAGAAGAGAAAGGAGAAAGGCCAAGTCTCTCTTTTCCAAAATGGTTGGATGCGTCGGTTAAATTCTCAGTGTAATTGCTCAACAATCTATTTGGTTTTGTGTGTGAATAAATTGGTAACCCTTGCTGGGTATTACTATATTTTATCCCGACCAATCCTGTGCTGGGTCAGAACAACTCTTTCATAAATAATCATCTCTGGTAAAGGCATAATAGTGTAACTTTTTCATGAAAAGTTATTTGTTTCTAAATATTTTCTTTTCCAATTACAAACCATAATCAAAATTGAATGTGAATATTTAAATATCTTAGGGGCAATTGTGTGATTCTCTCCTTGTTTCATACAAAATGAAAAAAAATGTATGGTCTTGGGGGTTCATGACATTATTTACTGCTTGGTGAAGAAAACAGAAGTGTCAGTAATTACTTGGTCCATTAAAGAAAAGATCTTAATGAAAGGGGGTAAATGCTCAAGGTTGACTCTAGAACACACCACAAGAAGAGTTTAGAATGCTTTTCTGTCCCAGCCAGAGAGGTTTACATCAATTTTTAAGACTTGTCATAGCAAACTTTCCTCTCCAGGTTCTTGAATTATGAAGTGGTTTCTTTTTTCTACTCAGAGGAAATCTTTAAAAGTAATACCCTGCAATGCAAAAGTTAGGAATACCGGAATTTAGCACTCAAAAATACAAATAAAAATCAAAAAGGTAATAATGTGCCATTTTAAAAAACCATACCATAAATGGGGGACTTTTCAAAGGTTTTCTCTCACACGTGAAATAAAAATGGGGACCTTGATGCATCCTGCAGATTCAGACGAGGCTGCTTGGAGAAGTCTCCCAGATGAACCTCCCAGCTCAGCACTGGCCGAGTGATAAGTAAGGGGCACAAGGGAACACAGACACCAGAGAAACCCACCTTCCGCCCTAACCAAGGAGGATGACAGAAACCACCTCTTCCTGCAGCTCCTCAAAAACTTTCCAAAATGTGAAGTGGACACAGGTTATTTTTAAATTCTGTTGCTCTTCAAGAATTGAGCCATAATGGCCCCTGGTCTCTTTTTCAAACCGATCATGTTTCTAAGACATTTTTACCCCAAATTTATATTGCAATGAATGTGTGCATGAACCCAAAGACATTTTTTAATCCTAATTCTGAAAGCAGACTATGACAGCCAACAGTTTAAGATTCCAACACCCAGTTGCCAGGTCTGCATGAAATCTACAAACTGCAACACACAAATACACGCAACAACAACACACACAAATGTCAGTTACTGCCAAAAGCTCACCACTCTAAGCAAAACAGTGTATACTTCTGCAAAGCTACTGACTTCAAGGGAAAGCAACAGTATCATCATTTACACTTAGCCCCGAGGAGGTATTATTAACATACGAAGAACACAGAAGTGATCAAGACAACCTAGTTTAAAAAAACCAGAAACATCAGTCCTTGTCCAGCAGTGGGCCAATCAGAAAGCAGGTCACATCTTGTTAGCTGCATTAAATGCAGGCACCGTCAGGAACCCTCCGTGGTTCCGCTGACAGCCGGTGCAAGTGCGTTTTGTTTCATCATGCAACCTCAGCTGAGCTCCTTTCCAGAGTTGAGAGTCGGTCTTCATTCTCACATTCCACAAGGGCTATTCTCGGGAAGCTCTCGGCATGCCCGCTCCGGGTATTTGGTCTTTACAGAGAAGACTGAAAGCCCAGCGATCTCTACTTCCTCAAGTAACTTTGGTGCACCTCTAGCAAACTCCCTCTCACAGCACTTCAACACAAAGCCCCAACTTCCAGGCAAAGGGACAGCCCAGGAGCAGGACCTGCCAGCTGAGCCAGCACAGAGGAAAAGTCAACTGGCATTAAATATTTAAATTGCAGGAGGCAGCCCGGAGTTTTGCATTTAGAAAGTTCTGAAAGTGCTATTCTCTCTGCTCCCAGAGTTGCCCGCCCGAGAGAATGAGGCTCCCTCTCTCAGGCAGAAAATCACGAACATGCAAAAACTCAAGCTAGCTTGAACGTTGAGCCAGCTCCTGGGGAAGGTAGAGCCTTTAGGAGACACTTCCATCCCCGACAGGACAGAGTCAAGAACCTCCTTGCCCCAAGCAACTGGTTCCTGAATTTAACAAGGAAATCTACAAACATGTGCCCCCTCCCACCCTGGGCTACTTCTGAAAAGTACACGGGGTTCCTCTTCTGCCCCCTCCATTTCCATTTTGACGACTTTAAAAAACAAATGCAGGTCCAAGCTGACTTCCTCTGGGATTTGTTAGAAAATTATTTTGCCAGATGCAAATGATCACCAAATCCCTTGGAATTATATCTCAAGACGCGCTCCCGGGACTGACCCCGAGCCTGCAAACCCCGGAGTTCTGGGACAGCAGCATTTCTGGGGGCCCGGCATGCGAGTCAAGTGCTGGGTTGTCTATTTCAGGGTTCCAGCAGAAACTGCCCCAGCTCCAAGAGTTGCAGTGCCTGGAAACCCAGCGTTCAAACTAGTGGATTCATCCTGGCGCTCATTTCCACGTACGTGGTAGTATCAAGTGGGACACTTCCCACAGAATTCAGCCGGCAACCCCGGGAAAACCCCGTGCACCATTTAATAAAAAAGATACACGAACACACGCCCAAGGTTGAAGTACTTACCTCTGTGCGAGACTGCAGTCTCTTGTTCATCTCGTAGATTCGGTACTCTGGCTGTACCATGTATGGTGTATGTCTCCTATAAAATGGGCCAAAAGGAGAAGAATAGAAGGGGTCATGGGGCGTGCTGGACATCTTGCCTGCTTGTCGAAAATCAAGCTCAACAGAGTATCAGTAACGTCCATGCAGAGCACATGGGCTGTGTTCTTCGCGGTACAAAGTAGACGCACGCACACGCGCTCACACACACACAGCGGCAGGCAGGCAGGCAGGCTGAGCACACTGGCTGGGATCTGCTCCCGGAGCCCTCTACAGCGAGCTAGAGAGGAGCGGAGCCAGGGGAGGGGGGAGGGCGGGGGAGGAAGGAGGGAGGGAGGCAGGGAGGGAGGGCGAGCAGGGAGAGGGAGCGAGCAGGAGCTCGGGGAGAAGGGAGGGAGGGAGGGAGGGAAGGAAGGAAGGAGGGAGGGAGGAGAGAGAGAGGGAGGGAGGGAGGGAGGGAGAGAGAGAGAGGAGCTGGATGGCTTTAGGCACCACTGCTTGTTTTTAAAGAAGCAGTTTGTGGAGAGGTCATTTCCTGTCCACACTGTAGACTAGTTCAAAAATATAATTCTCCTCACAGTCTGACAGAGGTCTAAGGTTTGGTTTTAATTTTTTTCCTCCAGCCAGGACCCTTCACAATCTGATTGCCAAGCTTGTTAGCATATAGGTGGTTCAAGGGGCTGGCTGCCTGAGGCACTCACCCCTGACAGCCACACTGTTGCAACGTATCAGAACGTGATTGCTACAAAACACAGAAACACGCACCCCCCTCCGGTCTCCCACCCGTGAGCTGGTGATGCACTCACAAGCGAAGACTTCCCTCTGCACTAACCTCCCTCTGCAGTTGTGTTTCTACTTGCTGGTGTTCCAAGAGCTCCTCACTCCCACCCCTCCCCTCCTTATCACCCTCTTCTTCTTGGCTCCACCCCTCCTCCAAGACTTCCCTCAAGCAGGTGTAAGGGGTCCTGGATTCAAGTTGCCTAAACATTTTCAGGTAAAAGCAATGATTGGGAATGTGGAATGCCTGAGATACATTCATGGAGCAATGGTCTTTTTTTTTTTTCCCCCAGGAGGATAAAAAAACAAATCTCCAGAAGCAGACGTCCCAATAAGAAATAAAAAGCAAGAAGATAACTTCCACAAAGATGACCATGGAAAATTCAGCTCAGTGTGAAATGGCAGATAATTGAATGGCTCATCCCCAAACAACATGTCCAGCTCTGATGGAGCTGGGTCTTTATTTTCCAAGATTGGTCAAGTACATAAATCTCTTCCCAACGGTGCTATATGATAACTGGAAGAAAACAGCCCATGGGAGGGAAAAGAATCTCTGTAGAGAATGAAATGATCTACATGGCAATCCAATTCTGCTGGAGCCAATGATAACCAGATACATACTCCTAAACAAGGCTCAGACACAGAAAATGGAAATGTATTGAGCTAATACCTAGCTAGGTCACTAGTATTAAGGAGAGAAAGCAAAGACCACCAAAAGCAAGATGCATGCAAGACCTGAATGTAAATGCATGCAAATGAGACATTTCTTCTTTTCAATAAGCAGATTAATTAACTTTCTGCCCCACTCACGGCTGGGGGTATCTCCAAGTCACTAGCCAACAGTGGATAAGGTATTGCTAATTCTGCAATTTACACTCTTAAGAATACTCAGGCACAGAGACGCCCCCAAACCACTGTCCTCTTTGGTTCCTTTCCATGATTGCACAAAGTGTTTGCAGAGTCCACCCCAAACGTCCAGGGCAGTCCAACACAACCTCATGGCTTGCCAGGATGAGCTTAGGGAGGCGCTGGGCTAAGGCTGCTTGGAACTTGCTGGAGAAGACCCCGAGGCAGGCCAGCATGCTGGTTTCAGGTTTCATTACAAATCCGAAAGCTGGACCAGATTTGCTGCAAGGTCTGTCAAAACACACAACCTTCCAAAGACAGGATTTCAAATAAATTTGGCATGATTTATGCTTTGGAATGATGACCACTGCAAAACCTAATGGTTCCCTGTGTTTAAATCCCACACTAAAGACCTTCCAAGAGCTTGGTGCCTGCCTGGGTTTGTGTTAACCCAGCCGTTTCAGCGCAAGAATCAAAGTAACACCTAGCAGGTGTGCGAAGCCCAATATTGATCAAAAAAAAAAAAAAAAGGAAAAGCTCAAAAATCCATTTAGGGAACCCCTTTCCGAATAAAATTAAGTTTTTCATTCACTAATTCTTTCAGACTCTTCCAAGTTATAATTGGAAATATTCCTTCCTGTTAATACCTAAGGTGAATTCAGAAACACCTAAAACTTTATAATGCTTGGCCTATGTTTTTTCTCAATCTTCCTACTCCACAAGTCTCCAAGCCAGTGTCCCTGCCCCCAGATTGCCAATTTACTTCTAATCTGAGATTTGTCTGATCAGAATGTTTACTGTAGAAAAGGGAAATCGATCATGTCCCGTGCTTTCTCTTCAGTGTTTTCCTGCTACACGTAGGAAAATGTCCAAACTCCTTAGCACAGTTCACAGGGCTGGTCTCTCTCTCTCTCTCTCTCTCTCTCTCTCTCTCTCTCTCCATGTCTGATTCTCTGTCTCTGATCTATCAAATACAACACACACAATTAATTAGCTACATGTGATCTTTCTGAAGTTACAATCTCATCCCACGAATGTACGTATTTGCACTTTTGTTCCTTGCTTACCTAAAAAGTCCTACTCACCCTTCCACCCAGCTAACTTGGCCTCCTCCCCTGGGAACCTTCTTTCAGGCCCATTCATTAAGCACGGATCCCGCAGCTGTGCGTCTCCCTGTGGCCATGGGCACAGGCTATATAGTACCAGCTTGGTGCGCATTTCAACCTTGGTTCCACCACACACTTGCCCTGGGAACCTGAGCAAGTGACTGGACTTCTTTGTACCTCAGTCCCTCATTTTTTTAAATCAAGGACAATGATAGTAACAATCAGTAAGACTGTTGCAAAGAATCAGATGAAACGCTGCCCTAGGACGTTTTGGAACTCACATGTGAATGTGCAAAAACGTGATTCTTTCTCACCTAATGTAGTTGACCCTTGCACAGGTTCGGCGTTAGGGGCGCCAGACCCCCAGGAAGTTGAAAATCTGAGTACCACTTTGACTCTCCAGTCAGCCCCATACCCCCGCCAGTCCAACCAACAGTGGATATAAAACAGTATTTCTACATTCCAACTGCAGGTTTACAACAGCAAACAGAAAATACTGTTTGGGAGTCTGCAGATTCGAAACCCATTGATACGAAGGGCCAACAGTATTTATTGGGAAAAAAGTCATGTATCCATGCACTCATGCAGTTCACACCCATGTTGTTCAAGGGTCAGATGTAAATGCTTCAGTGCTAAGGAACATGAGGAGGTCAAGGAGAACACAGCAGATAAACTGTCTGCCTTCCTCTCCCCTTGCAACCAAGTTAGGGGTAGGAAGTGACCACATAGAGCTGATAAGCCTCTGGGAACCTAATTTCCAATTGTAGTGTAGGCCGTGAGGGCAATAAATGGAAGGAAGAGATGGAAAATAGTTTACCCCTTTGGGTCAACAGTCTATCTTCTCTATTCTTCTGTTAGAGAATTTACACACAAACATAGTGATCGCTGTCATTTGTGAAGTACATACTATGTGGCAGACACCGCCCACACTCAGTGGTTTCCCCAAATACTCTCTGTCAATCTCTCAGTAAACCAATGTGATTGATTCACTTGCTCTTCCCACTTCATAGATATGGAAACTGAGGCATTGAGATATTAAGAAACTTCTTCAAGGTCATGGAAGTAATAAGTGAGAGGGACAAGATTCGCACCAGTCTGCCTGGGTCTTGAGCGCAGGTTCATCCTCATCTGTAGCGCATCTCTGCTTTTTGTCCCTAGTGGCCAGCGTGGAACTGAGCCCACAGTAGATGCTCAAGCCACCCAGATCCCATTATACAGGAGAAAAGGCAAGGGGATGAAGTGGCTCTGATCATCAGGATTTTGTTCTTTCTCTGGCTTAATTTCAGACATCCATTGTCCCCAGCTCCTACTCTTACCCATTATCCTTGAAGCCTTGCCAAACTGCTCCCAGCATTTTTTTTTCTTTGTTCGAAATCTTGTGACGTGTACTCCCAAAGCTGCACCGTTAGCTATTTAATCCTCTGCCCCATCCAGTTACCTGTCTGGTTTTGCCACTTGTCTGTCTGTCCTGCCTCCTTGCTCCATTTTGCATGTTGAGTATTGAATAAGCTCCAAAAGACTTCATCTTGCTATAGAGTTAGCTGAGGTTTAACCCAAGGAGTGTTTGTTTTTCCTTTAATTTGAAATGTTTGCCAATAGTTTACAGAAATCAGGAATTTCATGTAAAACCCAGACTTCCATCTTCTCTGGAAAAGTCATAAGCCACGGCCACCCTGGGCCACATCGCTGCCTGTGGAACGCCGTGCCCTGGGACCTGACTCTCAGAGCTTGTCTGTTCCCCACAGCGTTCTCCAGCCGTGGCCCTCATTTTCATTGACTCGCCTGGTTCCTTTAGGTGTTTAATTCACTGTCCCTTTCCTTAATCTACACAATCATGCCCTCTCCATTCCTCTAGCAAGCTCTATTTGCTTCGGAAAGCTCGCTTCCTTTCCCCTCTTCAATTCCCCGTCTCTGCCCTTCCTTACCTATTTCTGCACCCTGTGTTTTTCTTTCTGCCTCTTCGTTCAATAATGAACTTTTAACCAACAAGTATGTGTAAGACTCAGCTGAGATGTGGCAGGGGGACAAAGATAAAAACATATAGGCATGGTCTCTGCTTTCAGGTGACTTAGAGATAGGCAAACTATGTTGCCTTCATTCACAAATACATGAGTATATTGATCCCTTCCTTCGTGCTGAGCACTGGGCCAGGTGCTGGGAATAGAGCTCCAGGGATGAAACAAAAGCAAACACAACTAATCTCCAACCCCAGGGTCTTTACAGTAGAGAGGTAGTTCTAGAATAATCTTCTAGAGGACAAACTTTGAAGCCTCACTGACTTGGTTTGAATCTTGAATCCCGCATTTAGTTGTGTGTTCTTGGGCACCTAACCTACCTGTGCCTCAGTTTTCTGACCTGTAAAATGGGGCTCATAACAATCCTATGGTTTCTGTGAGAATTAAATAAACTAATACATGGAAATTGACTGGAACAGTGTTTGGCATTTACTAAGTATTCACATTTGTTATTGTTAGAAGAGGTGACAGGCATAATATGGTAAGCATCTTCAAACTTATAAATGCAACGCTAATTTACACAGAGACTTCAAGGAAGGAAAGCATCACTCAAATCAGTTAAATCAAGGAAGGCTTCACAGAGGAGGTGACATTTGTGTTTATCCTGAAAGGATCTGTCAGAGAGACAAAGATGAAAGCCTGATCAAGGCCCTGCAAAGCAGAGCAGGCAACATGGAAATGAACATGTTTGACATCAAGCAAAATCGAGAAACTTTGCAAAAGTTGGAGACAGTACAATATTAAGAAAAAAATTGTGGATTATTGCATAGGCACAGGGGAGCCAGAAAATGCCAAAATAAAGTGGCTTGCAGATACGAGGCACGTGGATTGGATTCAGACGGACCCAAGAACCGAACCATGCTTTGGGAAGCGGCTTTCAGGCGGAGGAGAGAAGCCCCAGTACACATTTGCTCGGTGCCTTCTCTCTGGAACTCGTGAAACGGAGGCCAAAGGAGAGACTGAAAAGTTCTCTAGTTGCCCTGGGCTATTTCCCAGAATGGAAACGATGACAACTTTGTGGGATTCTTAAAGGCCACCTTCTCATCAGTTCCTGTTGTCATTGTCCAGGCTTTTAAAACTCACCAACAGAGTCTGGTGGCTGAGAGGCAGTCAGCATGGCTAGTTGTCCCAAAGAGCTGGGACACCTGGGTCCACCCTGCAGTTTTGGGGCATCTTGAATTTATTGTACTTCCTTGTAGTGCTCCCTGTCATCCTCTAATGTCCCCCTCTTGCCTAAACCAAATCTAATGAGTAATCGTAATGACTCAGGAAGGCCAGGGTCCCTGACAGCCGGTCATTTCTGGAGTGCCAACAGTAAGAACCTTCCCACAGCCGGGACCTCCGGCATTCTTTAATCATCTCACAAGGGGCCACTGAGTGTCCATGCGTGCTGGCCCTCCTCTCTCAGACCCCGGTCGTATCTGTGTTTCTCTTTCCTCCCATGACACCTTTCCACTGCACTCCCAGCAAGCGACAGACTCTCTCCTCCTGACTCCAGAGCCCCCTCTCTTTGCCCCTGGCAGGGCTAGCTCATCCTTAGCCTTCAGTTTCAGCTCAAGATGTTTCCTCTTCAGAGAGGCCACGCACGACCAAACAGTCTAAATGACCTCCCCACTCTCCGTCACCGAGCCCAGTTTGTTAGGTCTCTAACGCTGACCGCTGTTTGCAATCACTTCTCTGTTAGCTGTTTACTTGAAAACCCCCCGTGTCCACCGTGAGATTGTAAATTCGTGCGCACCGATGGCTGCTGGTTTTATCTATCCATGTACATGCAGAATCTGACATGCCGTCTGGCATATGGGGGTGCTCTGTCTATTTTTATGAAATAAATGGATGAAAAGTTATCAGAATAAACCCCAGGAGCTAACCTAGCAATGTACGTTCTCTAATACCAGGCCAGGCTATCCAAACGGGGGTGCGGAAAAGTGGGTGTAAAGTTGTTTGTATAGAAAAAATACAGAGTCTATTCTTGTATTATTTATTTACTTATTTATTGGAACAACTGGAACCTACTTTTGCCCACGCTTGTATAATAGGGATGTATAAAAGCTGCGTACGTTCATTCACTCATTCATTCACTCAGAAAGCATTTGTGGGGTACTCACCATGCGTCAGGCACTGTGCTAGGTACTGGGCAAACAAACATGGGCAAATTTGATTACTTGAGAGACTCCGTTTCTAGGACCCTTTTCTCTGTGATTCCCTTTCTCATCACTAGCATTAGCTTTCACATCTCTGTTTATGCAATGGCGGTAGTAGTGCTGATTCCACAGAGCCATTATGGGAATTAAGGAAGAATACATTCTGCCCAATAACGATAACTAACTATACAGTTGTTATAAAATATCAGGCAATATTCCAAACGTTTTATGAATATTAACTCATTTAATCCTTACAACAATCCCACAAGATAAAGACTACTATTGTTCTCCTTTTATAGAAGAGGACAGGTAGGCACAGAGAGGCTGCGTAACTTGCCCAAGGTCACCCAGGTGGTAATTGGTGGGTTGGGAACTGAAGCCAGCAGGCTGGCTACTCTCTGTTGATGCCCTTAACCAATATGTCCGCAACCTCTGCTTGTCTCCACACTTGGCCGTGAACTGCTGGAGCACAGAGAACAGGCCTTTTCTAGTTCATGGTCACACAGACATGCAACCCATTGTGTCATGAAGGAAAAAATATGTATAAATGAGAGGGTACAGTGTATCATTTGGGACTCGTGTTTGCAAGTAAAGGAAAAGTACTGCCCGTATCATAAGCAAAAAAAGAAAAGAGGCGAATGTATTGGCTTATGTTATCAGAAAAGTCAGAAGTATCTAAAATCAGGTACAGTAGGATCCAGGAGCCCAAATTCAGCCCTGCAGGCTTTCTTCACTCCCAGGCAGGCCTTGTCCATGTGGCAACTGTGGCCAGAATGGCTTCTATCTGTCCAAGCTTGCCAAGCAGCAAGAGAGGTTTCCTTTGCAGGAGTTCAAATAAAAAAATGTCAGTGTTGAATCTCATTGCTTGGTTTGGAACATCAATGCCGCTAAATCAATCACTGTGGCCAAGGGAGTGGCCAGTCCTGGGTCACATGTCCACCTTTCCAGCCTGGGCCAGAGTTGGTCCTTCTAAATCCAAGGACCTGAGTAAATGGCAGGGTCCTTACCAGAAGGCAGACACAGAGAGCTAAACTATGCTGCCCTAAAAACGTGCGTTCCAGGTCTAGCCCCCATACCTGTGAACGGGACCTTCTGTGTAATAGGGTCTGTGTGGAGCAGTCAAGTTAAAATGGGGTCTGGTTGTATCAGGATACATCTAAATCCAACAGCTGGAGACAGAAGGGCACAGACACACACAGAGGGAAGACGGCCGTGGGAAGAGAGAGGCAGAAACCAGAGTGCTGCTTGTCCCAGCCAAGAAACCCCCAGAAGGTAAGAAGAGGCAAAGAAGGATTCTTGGCTGAAGACCTCAGTGGGAGCAGGGCACTACCGACACCTTGAGCATGGACTTAGAGCCTCTGGAGCAGGGAGAGAAGGCATTTCTGATGACTTCAGCCACCTGGGGTGTGGAGCTTGGTTAGGGCAGTTCTTGTACTCTGGTGGCAATGGGGAATGGGCGTGGTCCGCACACCTTCCAAACTTGACCACCAAGATGCCAGCTTAGCTCAAACCATGTGAGTTGGAAGGGGGTGCAAGGGAACCCTGTGTGTTGTCTCTTTGTATACTAGCAAGATTAAGAATAATAAAATAATGGCACCGTTTACTAATTGCTTACTACTTACCATGCAAGTGCAGAGTCTGGTGCTTTACATAAAATTGTATCTTTCACAATGCCCTGCTGAGTTAGATACCTTTCTCTCTATGCATGAAGAAACTGCCATACACAGAACTGGTCCACCTTCTTAAATCATGGGTAAGATCCCTGAGGGCAGGGCCTATGTTTGACTAACATATGACGCCTTCTCCCCAATTCACACACACATATGCACACACAGCACCACACCACGAAACTGATGTGCCGAAGGGGATGACAAGCATTTCACAAACACTGTGCTAGCTAACTCTCTGACTATTGCACAAGATTTTTCTAACATGCTAAAATTATGATCCACGATATCACATTTTTTCAGACCTTACTTTTAAATACCGCCCACCTCCCACCTCCAATCTGCATGGCTTTTGCTTCCCTCTCTCTGGGAGACTTGCAGATTGGCTGCTGTGACCCGAGGACTTGACAGATGCCCTGCAGGCTGCAGGAAAGACAGTGTGGCTGCACACAGCCTGCCAAGGACACACTTCTACAGATCAGCTTGGACCGGGGCAGTCATTGGCGAACAAAGGAGCCCAAGGCCGGCACCTGCTCAGAATTGACTTCTGCATCTCTCTGTTATTGGGAGGACCCCTGAAGCATGTGTGTGTGTTTCTTCATAAAAGCCCTACCCTAACCCAGGATCAAATAATTTATTTTGGAAAATAACTGTACATAATAGTACATTTTCCAGGACAGGCCAGGTTCGCCCCTGTCACTTGCCATTGTCTTTGAAGTATGTAATCGCCCAGGTAACTTGGAGAAACTACTGCTTGATAGGGACTTAGCATTTACCCACTGATTTTATCAGTTCACTTTTTGCTTTTATCTGCTTTGCTTCCCAAGTGAGTTGTCATTACCTGTTTTCTACACGTTGTTTTTAAGGGCTGTGGAGGATTGCCTTTCGTGAGTGGGCCTTAACTGATCTAACTGCCCCTAGACTAGATAGCAGTGTTATTTCCAATTTTCTCTAATGCAAAAGTCCTTGGATGAATACACCAATATCCTTTTTTCTACCTTGTTGAAGTATAATTGACGAATAAAAATTATATCTACTGAGGGTGTGCAGTGTAATGATTTGATATATATATATATATATATATATATATATATATATATATATATATGTTGTGAAATGATTACCACACTCAAGGGATTAACATGTCACCTCACACATACACGTGTGTGTGGTGACCTCCTCTCTTTTGGGACACTTCCTTGTACCCACAACACAATTCCGAAAGTAGAATTATCTTAAGGGAAAGGGTATGAGACTTTGTACACTGCCCTTTACATGTCACCAACTTGCCCTATAAGTGAGTTAGATGAAGATGGTTCCATCAGCAGTTTGTAATTTTGACTTAGTTCTCATGTTGCTTAGCATAATACATACTTACGAAAGAAACTCACACGATACTTCAAAGCACGAAGAAAAGCGTGAAATGCACCTGGCTTTCTCCACTGCATCCACTGTGCAGGAGGACCCAGCAGCTTGTCCCGGTGACACGTGAGCCAGCCCCACAGCTGCCACACCCACTGGGAGCTGGTAAAGAGTACCCAGTGCATGACCTGTCATCCCATGGGCCACGGGTTCCTCTTTTCTGATTTTTCGCCATGGCAAAAAGAAAATACAGGGCAATGAAGATCTGGTGTTCATTCTGTGGTCTGGGTGTAAATGCCACTTTTCTTTTCAGGGAGCGTCTTCCCTGACTCCCCAGTCTGTATTTCAACCGTTTCTTTGACTCATTCACTGGGCTAGGAGGCCCTGAGCCCTCTGCAAAGACATGAGCACCCATGTGATATCTTGTACTTGGCACATGATAACAAACTAGATCTAGATGCATTTATTGATATGCAGCAAAAATTTCAAAACACACAGCATATAGTGAGGTTGTCATCAGTTATAACCTAATTTCAAAAGGAAGCAATGTTTTATATATACAGTTACCTGCATGATCAGTTCAACTTTGTGGGCATCCTGATGCATCAGAGGTGAGGCAGGAGTTGGGGACGGCAATGGTTCATGTCATGTGTCATCTTGACGGGGCCCAGGCATTTGGTGGAACATTCTGGGTGTGTCTGTGAGGGTGTTTCTGGATGAGATTAACACCTGAGTTGGCAAACTGAGTAAAGCAGATTGCCCTCCCCAATGTGGGTGGGCTCCAGCCAATCAGTGGAATGAATAATTGGACCCCAGGGTGGCAGTGGCCAAACAGAGGGCCCTCCATTGCCAAAGGCAAGGCAGATACGGATGCCGTAACGGACAGCAGAGTCAGATCAGCAATCACAACAGGTGTCTCATCAGTGCTAGATGATTCAATTCAACAACCCAGGCCATCCTCAAATGTCTGCTACGGCTACAGCTGCATCCCCAGTATTGACAGTAATGCAAAATGAATGCCCTCGTGTGCTTACCAGGTAGCCTGTGTGCCTATGACTGATGCACAGTGAGAACCGCGGAGGGGTCAGGGTGACAGCAGGGGGTATTGGGAGTGCAGAGCAGTCCACACAATCCCGGGAACAAGGGAGTCTTCCCATAGCAGCGAGCGTGACTCTGTGTAGGCATTGTCATACTGCACTCTTACCACTTTCTCCCGTGGAAATGCCCACTTCCTTTCCTGAGAGGCACACAAGCATTTGTCAAGAGTGGCAAATAGAA
The DNA here is from genome assembly GCA_007922815.1 of Macrotus californicus. NCBI lineage: Eukaryota > Metazoa > Chordata > Mammalia > Chiroptera > Phyllostomidae > Macrotus > Macrotus californicus. The sequence goes on along the minus strand of VMDR010001491.1, from coordinate 556 downwards.
CCTCGTGAGATATCACTTGAACAGGTAGGCAATGAGATAGAAAAGTCCCATAGACGTATTATGTATTTTATATATCATATTTAAATAGAACTGAAGGAGCAATCTAATATTTAAGTCGTGGAGTAGTTTTCCAATTATAATTGTAATAATGCTCATTAGAGAAAATTTTTAAAATTAGAGCATAATAAAGAGGAAATTAAAAACTGGTCATTCTCTTACCCAGGAAAAGAATCACTAGCATTTTGGCATATTTCTTCCTAGGAATTGTTTATGCATACGTAGCTGATTTTTAAATATGACTGTGGTAAGAGTGTATATAAAATCTTCATATCTTTTCATTTAATATTATATATATATGACCATTTTCTTATATCATCAACGTGAAAAAGATACTTCAAATAACTGTGTGATATTCTAGTTTATGGGAATACCATAATGGCTTTAATCATTTTCTTATTGTCAGAGTTTTAGGAAATTTCCTAATAAATACTATTATAAATATTCATTGCAAATATTCAGCCATGCTTCTTCTTTTTCTTTCTTTCTTTCTTTCTTT